>JAEQBH010002664.1:0-205039 GCA_016808115.1 Tetrastigma voinierianum | reverse complement strand
ATCTATATATCTCACTCTTATTGCATCAAATTAATCCAGCTAATTTCACCAATAAAGCCCCACATTACCGAAAAATCTTACACCTGAGTGCTACGTGAACATAATGGGGATCGGATTTACGCTTCAACTGCTTAGAGCATGCTTAGAAATTGAAGCAGAGCTCTGGGCGTTGATCCATGGGCTTAGACTGGCATGGGATAGAGGAGTTCGAAAAATGAAGGCAGAAACGGATTCACAGATGGCCTATACGTGGATCACCAAGAAGGAATCATGAGACAATAGGCATGCCAACCTCATAGTTGAATGTCAAGAGCTCATGGGGAGAAGATGGATCACATTTGCATCATTTCTACAGGGAACAAAATGTTGCAGCAGACAGCATGGCGAAAATCTCCTTGGACCTCAAGAATAGAGCCATTAAAACATGGAGTACGCCTCCCCTGAGGGTAAGGAATATTATTGAGCAGGATAAAAATGGAAAACTTTGGCCTGGAAACTGGAAAGGTCTCTTGTAAAGCTTCCAACAACTTGAGCGTTGCCCTCCTCAAATCTCTGATCAAAAAAAAAGTTATGATTAGTCCGATTTGAAATACAGATTTCCAATTATAGACTATAGGGTTAACTTATTTTTATTCTTAATTTAACTAATTAAAAGATAATTTGTTTCTATTGATGTCAGGTCTGTCTCTCCAAGCCCGTCATCAATGGATTACTCTTTTCAAATGGGCCTAATATTAGGTTTGGCCCAATCCTTTGATGTTGACTGGGCTGGGATCATGAAGACATGCATAAAGGGTGACACAGCATGGTCAACGACCCATCGACCATAAACTCCAGTTACTCCACCATATACATGACTATAAAACAACAAATAAAATAATTAGATTTGTTTCAAAATTTGTATAATAATAAAAATAAGTAAATAAAATAATGTAATTTTTAAAATTGAAATAATAGAATATACTAACTATTTCTTTTAAAAAGAAGAAGAATATACTAACTTTTAATATATATACTTTTCATATTTATATAAATATATTTAAAAGTTCATTTGATAATTTTTTTTTTTGAATGAAAAACTAATTTTATTATCTAAACTTGCACAGACGATGATTCAAGATAATAAATTACTAAATTTCATAACGACGATACAAAAATCAAAGCGACAAAGATAATAAATCAAAGAAAAACCCACAACTGATAATATAACGACAGACATCACAACCCGCCTTCAACATACTAACAATCTAATCCGATATCTTCGATCGATCAAACTGATTCACTAACCGAATCAATTCTTACAACAAAGACCTCAACAAAACGACGAAAAACACCACATCGTAACAAGGCGATAACAAACTAAAAGCCGCAATAAGACGGCGACAAACCAAACGCAGCAATAAAACTACAACAACACGAAAAATAAGACAAGACTTAAATTTTTGTGAAAGAATAACTTTATTGAGCAATAAAGTGAAAGAAATAGATGCAAATGGGTGATATCAGGTTAAGAATGACAAAAAAAATTACCATCTTTGAAAAAAATGGGCTCAAAAAGAACAAGATAAAGAAAAAGGAGGGGAGGGGCTGCTAGGGTTTAAAAAAAAAGAAAGTTCATTAGATAAAATTAAAGATGAAAAATAAATATTATTTTATTTACAAACGTTTTTATAAATATTTTAATTTTTATATTATAGTTATAAGGATGTTATGGTTCCACCATTCGTTTGAACATTAAATTATAAACTGATAAAGTTTTTTTATTTTATGACAGATCCATTTTTTAAAACATTAATTATTTGTTTCACAATATTTATTTATCTCATGTTTTCTTTTTGATTTTCTTTTCAAAAAAGGCTTTCTTTTCATGTTATTTATCCACTCCATAACTTGTTTTATTATTTATTTACTTAGTACCTTTAAATTTCAATAGCCTAATATATATATATATATATATATGTATATATATATATATATATATATATATATATATATATATATATATATATATATTCACCAAAATTACATAAAAGGTATCAAAATATCAACAACAAAGTAATTTGAGTGAAAGGACTCTCAAAGTTGATTAAGAATATTTTTAGAAAGGAATACAGAAGTTTATAACCATGGGCCACCCCTTTTAGGCCCATATTGGTACAAAGCAATTTCTAAAGACCCATGACCAAGTTCTTAGGCCCATATTGGTATAGAGTGACTTAAAGGCCCATAGGCCGAGTTATTTTACGCCTATATTCTTCATAGAACAATTTAGTAAGAGGAAAAATAGGTTTCAAGAATTTGATAGTTATTATGAAGAAGGAATGAAGAATTGGTATTACATGGTTGCTAATGTGAATTAGTGAGAGGGGCATTTGGGGCATTCGTTTTCTAATCATTACTTTTATACCAGAACCACAATTAGTTTTTCCTCTTATAACTTGAACCATGTAATACAAGTTCTTCGTCCCTTCTTCAAAATAATTATCAAATTGATTATTTGAAATCACAATAATTATCAAATTGATTATTTGAAATAGAGATGAGAAACGGGCTGACCCGGTCCACTCAAACCATCGGCCACAGCCAGCCACTTCTAAATTTCATTTCTATTCGGTACCCAACTATTAAATAATCAACCCGGCCCTACATGTCATGGGAAGAAATGCGCTAAACCGAGCTAAAATTCTAAGAAGGCTCAAACATACCAAATATATGTACATATATAGATATATTATTTTATCTAATTCAATATTTGACACACATTAAACACCAAAATTTGAGTCAATTCTGACTTTATTTCTAGAATCGATAAACAGCCTAACTCCATTCAAAGAACGGTCTGCTAAACGAATAGAGCCTAATTCAAATTCTATTTATTCTGTAAGTAATTAATACCAAATTTCAACCCATACAGGTACATGCAGTACTAAAATCTTATAAAAATATTAAAAAATAATTTTTACAAATTTTACAATTTCTTTAAAATATATATATATATATATAAAATGATTGAGTCTAAACAAAATAATAATAATAATAAACAAACTTAAATAAATTAACAAGGATAAAGCATTGTTATAACTAAAGTATCAAACTAATTAGGTAAATAATACCAAAATAATAAAATAACAACTTAATAACATAAAACAAATTCAAAATATCAAATGAAATCTGATATGCCCATAATCTTCATCTTTATCCTCATCCTCATTATCTCCATATTAAGAGCCAAATATCAAATTTGAAACAATCATTGCACCAATTACTGATTTGGGCTTATTTAAAAATACAACAAAGCGTTTTTGACCAATCGAGCCTAATCCAACTAAACTCAAGATAGTTATGAGGTCGGTTGAGCTAATTACTCCAATTTTATTCAGACCATAAATTTTATGGCCCAAACCATCCAAAAAAATAAGGCCAACTTAAATCTCTATTACTGATTCTATGCCCTTTTCTACCACTCAAAAAAGATCCCCTAAGGATCATATTTACAGAAATCCAATCTAATAGATTTTGAAGATTCTCATAAGAAAACCAGGAAATCTAACTTTTCTCCACCCTATTTTAACTCCTGTTCATTTGTTTTTTTGTCAAATGCATACAACCAAAATCACCAGAACGGAAGAAGAATCAATATACCAGTAACGCACAAAACATGAAATCTATGAGCAAAAATCACCCTCAACACCAAACGAATTCAAACCCAGCCCTAAACAGATATATACGAACACAATCTATATAGAAAAAAAAGCACTATCGTTTCTTTTTCCGGATCAAGCACTCAAACTATCAAGGAGAGGGAAGGTACTGAAGGGGTTATGCGGAATGAGGAATGTGGTCCCAAAATATAGGAAGTGTCAACATCGAAACCCCAGCAAAAACAGCTTCTGAAGTTGAATTCCAGCCGCAATGACTCCAAACCCCCCCTACAGAAGAATGGCAGAGCACCTTCAGTTGGTCACCGTCACACCACGGCACCACCAATCCTCCATCTCCACAGCTTCCTGCAATCAAGAAGCTTATCACGCGCCACCCATAAAAAGATGAAAAGAGATCTCGTGATTTGACCTTTGGATCTAGAGGGAAACTGAAAGTGGAAAACTAGATGAAGAAAATGAAGGAGAAGGGGATTAGCAGATTAGGTCTTGTTCAAAATGATTTTACAATTTTAGCCTTTTATGGCATGATTTCTAAAAAGAGAGGGGTTAAACGGTTGGCCCTCATGGGCCTATTCGACCGATTAAACGACTGAGTCCTATTCGGGCTTTCATTTTTGAGACCCGATTCTTAAGTTTCGGGTCAATCCATTCTAACCATTTAGACTGAACCCATATTCTCATTTCTAATTTAAAACCTATTTTTTCCATTTTATAAAGACCCATAGGTAAATCTCCATAACTCTATATAAAGTTATAATGCGATTGATAGGACAAAATGTCCATAGGGATTTAGTTACTGTTGACAAGATTTATCTTTAAATTTTAAGGGGTATTTTTGTCTAAAAATATGACATTTTCAAGATTATTTTTACAAGAGGTTATTCTTGTAAATATTTTTTGGATTTGTCAATTTTAATTAATTTCCATACGCTTACATCAAGCTACAGCAGACGCGCGATCGAATCGACTACCGTCAATCATCGTTATTTCACCCTGGGTCAGACTGCATCGACCACCCTTCAAACACCAATGAATCGATTGAACCGATCGATTTTCATGAAACTGTCCAATTTGGTTATTATATATATTTTGATTTATTTTATATTAAAACATCGTACTAATGTTTTTGGCATCGAAACAAAGTTGTTTTGATACAATATATAACCTCTTTTTTGTCGGTTAGCCCTACCTCCTGCCCTTTATCTAGTTTCCCCTACTGTAGCCATCCTTCAGCTTCTTGTCGTCGCGGCCACCGTGGTTCTCAGTTGTCAATGAACACTTTAATTGATTTTATTCTTTATTTATTTCATTTTGAATGCAATTGATGGGTGTTGTAGACTTGTGCCTACATATTTAGGTGTATATAATATTTACCGTGCATATGCATGGAGAATGGTTGAAAATTTGAAATGTCTGATTTTTTCCTTTTAATAGATCTTTGTTATAAAAGATCTTAAGTAAATTCTTATGATCTTGATCAACCTCACTTTAATAAAATAATTATCATATTTAAAATATAAATTCATTATTATGTAATTATTAAACATATATATCTCGATTGATCAAATGACTATGTGATTATTAAATTATTTATTTATATTCTCAAAAAAAATTATTTATTTATAATTTAATGAAAAGAAATGGATTTTTAAAAAGGTAAAGAGCTTTATAAAAAAAATCAATAAAATACTGCTTGACTTGTTTTGAAAAAGTCTCAATTTTTTTTTAAAATTCAATAAGATTATGTTTGAAAAGAAATTATAATAGTATATTTATATATTTATTGTTTATTATAATATATAAAATATGGATTTTTGACATCATCGATTCGATCATGGTTCGACTATCGGTATGACTAGTGAATCGGTAACTTTTTCGGTTCAATGACCGATTTGGTTATGAAAACATTGATTTCTTGTATCTCATAGTTTCAATCGTGGTTCGACAATTGATTTAACTAGTGAATCGATAACTTTTTCGATTCAATGATCGGTTTTGTTATGAAAACATTGGTTTTTTGTACCTCATAGTTTATGTCTTATAGATCATCCCCTCTTAACATCTCTCCAACAAATGAATTCTCATTTTCAACTCCAAATTGATATATTTTTCATATTTGCAGTATTTACTTGCATCTATATTTTTTAAATATCAAACTTCAATATGCAATCTCTATTTTGAACTTCAAATCATTATTCATTTTTTTAAATTAGAATATTTTATGAATGATATATTCCATACTTTTTTAGTTTTTATTTAAATATAAATATAAAATTATTAGATAACAAAATTATAATAAATAAAATAGATTAGAAACTCTAAAATGTTTTTTTAAACTAATAAATTATATTATAAACTATAATATTACATTAGAAAATAAAATAACATTAAAAAATCTACATAATGAAATTACATTAAAAATTATAACCAAATGATAAAAATAAGGGTAATTGATATGAATAATCCATAGTTTGGATGATATTCTTTTAATTAGTCTCTACCTACTAATTAATTAGAAATAATTTTAGGTTTTGAAGGTCGATATTATTAGTCCTAAGATATTGACCAAAACTAAAGAAGTTAAATATTCTACATAACCACGTGATCATTATCTAATTATCTAATTGACACTCAAAATTTTTAATTTAAAAAAATCATTTTATTCCCAACCCCACCTGTCCCTCTCTCCTCTTCAACTCTTTCATTCGACCGCAGGTCGGTAATCTAGGCCGAGTCACGAGCTTTGAACATTTCGAGCCAGTTGTTAATTTATGAGTGGGCTCTGTTCTCGAGCCGAGCTAACGAGCCTTAAAATCAGCTCGCTCTTTACTGATTAAAAAAAGCTTGGCTTCGAGCTCATTAGGCTCAAGCTCCATACGAACGAGCCGAGCCTAACCCCGAGCCTCGCCCCAATCCCGAGCCCATACAAGTTTGTATTGTAATCAACTCTCAAGCTCATCCATATACTTTAACTTTTGTAATCAATCCGATAACAAATACATCAATTAAGGAAATAATTTTATGGGATTTGTTTTACCTTGCTGATTTAGAAATTGATGCTAAAGTTGTTAAAGCCACTTCCTTCAACATTTGTTTTTCGATTACGCACTCCACCTGGGCCAAACAACTTGCAACTGAAAAATTATGAAATAGAATTAAAACAAGTAGAAATTGCATAGTGAAGAAATAAGATACCAAATCATTAACAAGAAACATGATTAATTTTAATCAATTATCTAAATAAAGAATAATATATATCAACAAGATCTCGCTACAAACTCACAGAATAACATAAACTATTTTGAAATATACCAAGGTAATATGGTTAAGTTAGCCACCACCCTCCCGACTACCAAGATGCGCATGATTAATTTACCACCACTACCGACCGAGATCCGCACCGCCCCACCATGTCGAACCTGGGCTTACGCACATGGAATTGCCACCGACGGCGGGCACTCCGACGCTATTAATCACCGTTCGTAGTCCCGCATGTCGACTCTTTGTTTCCATGAAACCCACCCCACGTATCACTTGGATGCCTTTACCCATACACACGCCTCAGATGCGTCGTTAAGTCCAAAGATCAAGATCCAAAAGGGCCCCAATACCCTAAGATTTGAGATTGGATCCTGTTCATCAGCCGAATTGATCGCATCGCGTCCGTGCATTTGCTCCCACGTTACTCAAGATCTAAGAAACCTTGTCTAAGCTCACACCAAATTTCATAGTTTCCACAGGAGCCCCAATACCCTCATATTTGTAATCGGAATCTTGTACACTAGGATCGACCGATCGTACCAGTGGGTCATACCCAACATCCATGTCCTTCCCCGACGTCCCCTTTGTCGGCACCTTCTTCACGCTATCCACACTGGAACATACCGTCGCCAACACCTTCAAGCTATCGTGGCACTATCTCGCCACCGAGCGTATCCGGGAGATCTAGGTACGCCCCCCGCACCGACGGCGTGATTCGCCATTCTGCCGCTCTCGCCGCTGCCGGGCCCCAATCCGCCCATGAGGGAGTTCACGATTTGCCATCCATATCGACCGGATCTAGAGCTTGAAGATCCATTAAATCGACATCCGGACACATGACCTCGGATGATTTTACCTCAATGGGCTACCGAAGTCGATCAGACCGCGAAGACCAGATCCCCGCTGGGCCGGAGACCGTAGGCGGAAGCCTCGTTCCAACGACGGATGGGTCCCGGCGGCACGAGCCGAGCTTTTTTCGACCGAGCCCGAGCCGAGCCCGAGCCGAGCCCCGAAATTTATCGAGCCTAAATTAAGGCTCAAGCTCGGCTCGTTTAGCTCACGAGCTGAGCCCGAGCCGAGCTTTTTTCGAGCCGAGCCCGAGCCGAGCCCGAGGGCTTCGGCTCTGCTACCAAATTCTATCGACCGCCATCTCTCCGCCCCACTCAAATTTGAACCTTCTCCTCCTTTCTCTCCCACCTTTCTCCCTCTGCTCTAATTACCACTCCTTAAACCCTAATCTTAACCTTAACCTTCCCTCAAATCTTGATGCCCCTCTAAACCCCATTCCCAATCTTTCTAATTTTTCTCTCGATCTCCGTCAGCGTGTAAAACGGGTTTGTTGCACTGCCGTCGTTCTCTGATAATTCCCCTCTTTCCTACATTTTTCTCAGCATCCAAACCGGTGGAAAAATTACCCATATTTTCTTATGCCCTAATGCTGCTCATGGAATTGATGATATGTTCTTAGTAATTTCATCTGAATCAAAATTATTTTCCATTTGATTTTTTTCCTCCCTTTTTGAATCAATGAATCTATCAATTTTGATCCAGATTAGGGAGGTTTTGAGATAATGATGAGGAAGAGAAGCAGATCATTTCATGAATTCTATCATGAATCATCATCATCGTCGCCATTTCCACCATACCCATTTTCAAACCCAGCATCACTCTCAGAATCACTAACAGGCAAACAGAGATCGGATAATCGAAACCCACTGTCAGGATCATGAACAAAGTCGGGAATAACCATTATCTTTGTTTTTTTTTTCTTATTTGTATCGCTATTGACAATAATTAGAGTTCCTAATATAATGGTAATAATTAAGAGAGATTCTATTTACACCCCACCCATTTCTCTATACACCCCATATATATTACATCCCAATTTTTTCTCAAAACACAAATAGGGTGTATAGAGAAATTGATGGGATGTAAATAGAATTTCTCATAATTAAAGCATACTAACATAACTACTGAAATTATTGATTCTTTAATTTGTTGATTTATTGCAAGAAGTATATGGATTGGATTTAACTAAGTTGACTGGTAAGTAATTTGCTACTAGTCTTCACAAGGATTGGATATGGCTGGTACATATACTAGGAATTTATGTTGTTTCAGGTGGGTTTTCTTCAGGAATTAGCTTCAATGGCTTGTTATAAGAACTTCCATATTGCAGGTGAGTTTCAGTATCATTCAAAGATACTGAAATTCCATACTGATATGGAAATGAAATCACGACGGATGTGCAAATTGACGAAAGCCCAGAAATCCAATTGAAGGGGAGGAGGGGCGGAGGCGGCGGGAGAGGTGGGTTAAAGGCGGAGGTCGATGTACAGAGAGTAGGGAAGAGAGAAGGGTGATATGTGGCCGAATCCTTACTCTTTATAAAATTCTAGACTAATTTTTTTTTGGGCTCTATTATAAATATATATATAAGTTAAAATAAAATTTTATTGAACAAATATATTCAACATTACATAAAAATTTACTGTAAGTTTATTCTACAAGCATTTTTAGATAAAAAATAAATAATTAAACTATTAAATTCAATTTGTTCTAGCATATGTTTTTCAATGTACAAAGATACCTAATCCATTCAATCTTTCTTGTGACATCATGATCGAAGGTATGATTTGATTAACTTCAACTTTGAGAAAACTTCTTTCTCGCAGAGACAACTCGTAACCTGTGATAATTAATAGTATTCTGTAAGTTAATCCATACATTTGAAAACATGAACTACTAGCTTCAAATAGTCTAATATGTCTTCTTTCTTCAAAAAACTCCGCATAATAAAAATATAAACTAACAAAATTATTATATATTTGACAAAATATAAATAATCAAATAAAAATACGCTAAAAATAAATAATAAATTATTTCATACCTATGATCGACATCAAGATTTGTCTCTGCTTGTTTTTTATCAAGAAAAGGAGAACTCTAATTTTTTCTTAAATAAACCCTAATATTTTTGAACGGAGAGAAACTCAGATGTTGAAAGAGTGTTTTAACTTTTTTTTAACAAAATAAAAAAGAAGCCACGATGTAGCACCCACTAAGAGCCAAAAAGACATATCATTTAATTGAAATGGGTCTATGCGAGACTTCCTTTATCAGACAAAGGTGAGTCTTTTCGGTGAGCTGACAGATTTAACAGCTTTTTTTAAGAGTTGTTAACAACTAAATTTTTTATTATATTTAATTAATTATAAATTATAAATATATAATATTTATTATTTCAAAAAGGAGCCCACTATAAAGTGGGCCCCACTATGAAAGTGGGCTCCTAGGCAAAGAGCCTACCCCGCCATAGGCGTGGTCGGCGCTGGTGATGGCCAACTAGATGGTGACATGCAGCGGAGAGAGGGTGGGAATCAAACTGATTTTTAAAAATAAAAATAAAAATTTTAGAGCCAATTAGATAATGAGAAATGATATTTTTAAACCTGTTAAGCCAAGCATTTTCGGGATGACCAATAGGGATATGGAACTCCTAAACCCGAAATTATTCATAGTTAATCGTGAGGTGAGATTAATTAAAAAGACCAATTAAACTATGAATTATTCCCCGTTTAATTACTCCCTAAAAATAAAAATACAAACTAATACAATGGTAAATCATCTTCATAATTTCACTATTATATTCATTAAAAATTACTATAATGATCTATCAATTAGGGATCATTTGATTCCATTTATTGATTTATAGTACTTATATCCATTTTGAAATCACTAGACTCAATTGATCAACGAATGTTGGGATTTATTCATAATTTATTTTTTTGGTATTTCACGCTCCAAAACTCATATTTGTTATGTTCATTTTCAACTATAGTATCATCAATTGGTAATGTATCTCTGGACTTTTCTTCTCTTTTTGAATATGTCAATAATTTTATTATTTTCCTCATATATTTTGGCAAGAAGATGAGTCTTCTCAACTTATAGTATTTTTCTTGTCTTTTCTTTCTATGACTGGATGAAGAATTAGTTTGCATGCTAACATGAACTTGATTGTCCTTTGCATTAAGATCAACTAAATATGATGCCTCCGAAGATATAGGTGTAGGAATCTTTCCTTGGGACCCTTTAAAGGCTTCCGATTGTCAAGTGTGTTTCGGGCACACATCCACTTTTCTCAGATTCTAAATATGTACTCAAACATGATCAAACAAGAATTTTTTTTCATCCGAGTCTTTTACAAATAAGACTCTAGCATTATTCAACTATAAAATGTGTAATATATATATATATATATATATATATATATATATATATATATATATATATATAATGCAAATGATAGAAGTTAGAATAAATATTCATGTTTTTTATAAAATGAGTATTATATCTACTTACAATATCTATTTTAGAGGCACCACTTTGATTCAAATTTTTTACTTGCCTCATACATCCACGAAATTTGTTGATAGTTGAAAGAATAGTGACAACAATATTTTGGTTTATATAGAAAAATGTTATAAATCAATAAGTTTTTGGTGCCGTTGTCGGGGATTCTAAACAATTTTCCAATAGCAGTGTCAAAAACAAATCATTTGGTTTCAACTAGTTAATCAAATTTTTAGCGTTGTTACCGGGGACTTAGTTTAGTTTTTGGTAGTCGTGTCGAAAAATTGGTATACAAGTTTTTGACACTGTTGTTGGGGATTGAAAGAAGAATTTAAATATTAATATTCCAACCAAAGAGAGAATTGCTAATTTGGACATTTTTATCTCAAGCTTTACGAAAAATTTTAAAATTTACAGTAGTTTGACCATAAAGAGCCGAAAAAAGTAAGCTACTCGAAAATGTTTTATGAGCTTATAGTGATATAGTTGAAAGCTCACTGATTTATCACCTTAGTGTATTTCCACTTGTGAAGATCTTACATGCATAGAAACCGTATGATCACGTTTTGACACACATAATTGAGAAGACATTGGAGAAATCAAGAAAGTTCAAGTATCAATCGGGAGTTATGGCAAAGGTGAGAGATACAAATAAAACACCTGCTGTATAATAGTAGAGGGAGACCTCGGGAGGCAAGACTATGGAGGATTTTCGGAGGCCATTAGAGATGAATACTTTGCTGTGAGACAACTTGCTATAGAGGCCAACAACTTTGAGTTAAAGCTAGCTTTGATCACAATGGTGTAACAACATCAATATACTGGCCATCCTAGTGAAGACCCTAATGAGCATATGAGAAGATTTCTGAGGATGGCAACACAAAGAAAGCTTCGAATGGGGTGAGACCTAAGTGATCGTTGCAATCCTTCCTTTTCGGCCAGGAGATGTGGCAACCACTTGGTTTGAATCACTGCCTTATGTATTAGTGAACAATTAGGAAGAGTTGGTGGAGGCTTACATGAGCAGATTCTTTCCTTCTGCCCTCACTTCAGAAAGGAAAGGGGAAATCATAGTGTTTAAACAAGGAGAGGATGAAAGTCTATATAATGCATAAAAGAGATATAAGAGATTGCTAAAAAGATGCCCAATGCATGAAATAGATTTAACCACCCAAATGGACATCTTTAACACTCTATGAACTACACCTCCAAAGGTATAATTGATGCAGACTACTGCAGAGCATTCAAGAGGAAGATTGTTGAAGAGGCAAGACAGTTGATTGAAGATCTAGCAAAAAGCAACCATGTGAGCTCCATCCGAGACCTGCGACAACAATAGACTGGAAGGAAATGCGGATGTAAATAACATGATGACTACCATAGAAGCCAAACTTGATGCATTAATGAACAAGTCGAAACTAAGATAGAAGAATGCGCCATGAAGTAAAACAGCTGAAGGAAAATGAGTAGTGTCGATGAGGGACTAGCCCATGAGGGTCCCATCAAGTCGAGGATGCTCACTTGTCAACGGCACGGTTACAACTTTGCCAAACCTCAACCCGCCAAATCCTGCATTACACACTAGGCACTAAGGAACCATGAGAATTTATCATATGGAGGGGTGGAGATAATAACAAGGTTTAAGACCAAATACGAATTTCCAACAACAAGATGCTCCACATGGGTTCCAAGGACAACAACAACAAGGAGTCGAGAGCGTAAAACCAGACAAAGGAGATCTCAACTTTGAAGATCAAATGCTAACATTCATGGGAGAGAATAAGAGGATGCTGACTATTCATGAGCAGAAATTTGCTAAGCTAACAGTATTTCAGGCAAACATAAATGTGTTTAGGCCAACCCTAATGCCTCTCTAAAAAAATTTGGAGACACAAGTAGGGGGCCCTAACAATGCAGAACCAGTCCAAGGATGCCTTCCCAAGTAATACAAAGAAGAATCCTAAGGACTGTATAGTAGTGACTCTGAGGAGACGCAGAGAGTTGGAAAGTAGAAAAGAAGATGAGAAGAAAAAGATCAAAAGAAGAGAAAGAAGAAAACTAGAAAAGAGACTAAGTTAAGTAGTTCGACTGGATGAAGAAAATGAGAAAGTATAGGTGTAGATCGAAAGCAGAGGTGTGGAGAAAAGGAGGAATTGAAAGAAAGAGGAAATGCAAGCCTACAGCTCGCTGCTCCATCTCTCAGAGGCTCGTAAAGCAAAATAGAGGAGCAATTTTCTGCATTCTCTGGATATATTCAAGAAGATAGAGATTAATATACCTTTTGGCCGAGGTGCATTGGCTTAGATGCTTAACTATAAGTAAGTTTTTGAAGGACATTTTGAGTAAGAAGTTAAGAGATTTGCCAAGAAGCGGGTGGTGAGTTTCTGGACGCCTAAATATGTTGTGTGCTGGATCCAGAGGAGTCATCAAAGGAAGGTAGATCCCGGGCAAATTAATCATTCCCTACACCATTGGGAATGTTGAATTTAAGAAGGATTTGTGTGATTCAGGGACAAGCATCAACTTGATGCCATCACGCAGGAGAGGTTGAGCTGGGGAGCATTTGACACACCCCCACCCCTACTAAAGGTGCAGGTCGCCACCCTACGTAAACCCCAAAATTACTACTTCCAACGACAGAGAATCCCGTGAAGCGAAACCGTTGCTTGGTCAAAACCCGTGATAAAAATTTTCTTTTCTTAAACTTGTGATTTTATAAAATTTCTAAGAACATACCAAATTTCTCGGCAGATACAGATATATCCCAAAACCTGTATATACGGTTTACACTTTTAAAACATGGCAACTAATAACACTTCTTCAAAAGAGCCTCAAGCTCATCACATTTTCATAAACTAAACTATGTACATACATATACACAACTATACAAGTTCCAAGTATTTTCAATGCTAAGCACGCAAGACTTATACTAGAAGTCAGAGAATCCTAATATGTTCCAAATTAGTCTCGTGTGTTTCAGACTGGAAAATAGTTTTTAAAACAGGAAAATAATGAGCTAAAAGAGCTTAGTGAGTGTATGCTTTATAAAATTCTTGTTTTTTCTGAAAATGTATCAAAACTGTAAAACTATCATTTACAAAACATTTTCCGTAATCTCGGTTGGTTGGCTATAAAAGTTTCTAAACTTTTCATCATATGTCGTTGCTTGGCTAAAAGTTTCATAAAAACTTTTCATAATATGCTTGCTTGCTTTGCTTACAAAGTTTTTTAAACATTTTTAAACTGCCATTGAGCTTCTTTTGCAAAAGTTTCAAAACTTTTCATCATATGCTCGCTTAATAGTTTCATAAAACTCTTTCCATCGATGCTTGCTTACTTACCAAAGGGTTGATTTTTAAAATTGTGTGAAAAATGCTTATAACAATGATCAACCATCGGAGGCCTTTCGTCATTGCATTCTGCTGAACACTGAGCCCGGGCTAGATCGCGCCAACTAAGGACTACGGGTCCACATCACCTTTCCCAGAATGAACGCTTCTATCGCGGTTGCGGAAGGACTCCGCCCACATCACCTTTCCCAGAATGAACACTGAGCCTCGGGCTTCGACCGTGGCGAAGGACTCAGTCCACATCACTCTGTGGAAGTGGCTCGCCCACATCAACTTTTTCGGAAAATATGGTGGAAAGACCTTGGTCTACGTCACCATATAATAGCTAGCGCGTAAGGCCTGTTTTATAAAACATAATTTTTTGCTTGCTTGCTTTTTGAAATATGGTTTTACAAATCAAAATCATTGCTTGCTTGCTTTTCAAATATGGTTTACAATCAAACCATTGCTTGCTTGAAATATGGTTTAACAAATCAAACCATTGCTTGCTTGCTTTCTTAATAAAACATATTGCTTGCTTGCTTGCTTGCTTTACAAATATGGTTTAGCAATTTAAAACCATAAACTTTAAATATGGTTTAACAATTCAAAACCATTGCTTGAAATATGGTTTAACAATTCAAAACCATAAGCTTGAAATATGGTTAACAATTCAAAACCACAAGCTTGAAATATGGTTTAACAATTTAAAACATAATATATCACGCAGTTCATTTATAACAATACACTAGTATTGAAAAATAAGGTTTAGAACACTCACATCTAACGGCTTGACATAACGTGAAAGCATGACTTCAAAATTTCTCCCGCCTCCGCTTTACTCTTTTACCCTACACATTCGATGTATTAGACCACACACAAGACAATTAAGAATTGCACATTTCAGGTTACAATTAAATTTTTCATAAAATATGCAAGAACAAATGCTATTCACTGTGCATATATTATATTCTAGACTCAAGGACTTTCCATGTAGTCTAAACACCCAAAACATTTCAAATTTTTCCCATCGCTCAAATACAACTCGAATTTCAACCCGAATCGTCCTAAACAAATTCCGAATTCAGCCCTGACTGTCCGAACACAATTCCAAAAATTCCTAAAAATTTCTAAACTCAGTTCAAAATTTTAGGACTAAAATTTACTACCTCTCATGACCTCTAAGAAAATTTCAAGCCATTAACTATCCTTTAGGCTAAAAATAACCTAAGTAGGAAAATTCCCAATTTCGAGTTTGACAAAACACTAAGCTTTTGGTACCCACGCGTAGCTCTCACAGAGGACCAACTTTGCTCTTCGTCGACAAAAATCTACTGCTCGATTTCCGTATATGAGAGAGAAGCTTAAGAGAAGAAAAATAAAAAATAAAATAAAATCTTCACCTCACACCTTTGTCTGTCAGTTGCTCCTTTTTTTACTTTTGATTTATCCTTTTTCCTTTCTTTTCTTTATTTGTTTTATTTTTATTTCTTTTCTTTTTTTTTTCTACTTATCCACCCAAACACGTTTGCTCCATCATCTTTTCAATTTTATTATCGATGATGTGCTTTTCCAATCAAAACTGGTCGAGCGTGTTGAAATCTGTCGGGCCCCCGACCTCGGACCTCGCTTCACTTCAGCCTGGCCCGTCGGCTCAACGCTTTGACCTCCGTAAAATAATAAAGAAGGTGGGTCGGCGGGGCTTCGCCTGTGGCCGCTCCGATGCCTAAGTCGGTTCCTCCCTGAGAGAAAAGATAGACTGCTTAGAGGGCGAATATTTCTGCATACCTTTCACCGATGGGGTGGCCCGTATTTGTGAGAGTACATGTTTTTCCGATTTGATGGTGGTAAGGATTCTTTCCATCGATGGGCATTTTCGCCTTATCGCTTACTCCGACAATAAGGGATACGAGGGAGCAAGTAATTGAGGATTATCCTACTTCTCATTGGTGAGATTCGGGTTTGATTTATCTGATAGTTGTTATCGTGGAATTATCCTACTTCCCATCGTGAGACGGTTGATTTACAAAAGATACGGGTTTTCAGATCGCCCATGTTATCGGGCCTCGGGTCGAACGAACCGGGCTTCCGCTTTCTCGGCCAATGCCGTGACTCCCAGCCGCCTCACGGGCTTACTTCGGGGCTCGGGGCGAGTGGCCTCGCGCGCCATTTTTTAAACCCTATCAATTATTATTATTATTTGGATACATAACTCCATTGTCTCATTCAGTCCGCTTTCTTCTCCGAAACCAATTTGTTTATTTTTAGTTCACTTTATTTTAAATGAACTTAGCTCCAGGCATTTCCTGACTTCTGATATTTTCTGAAAAATCTTGTCACTAAAGTCATTGGCGACTTATCACCTAGAAATTCATAACATATTCCGACTGTCTTTGAATTCGACGAAATTTTTCTGGGTCACTAGATTTCGTGAGACGAATTTAACAACGCAAACTGCCACATCCGAGACTCCAGAGAATTTTCTAGGCTTCCATAAACCATTATGGAAATTTATTATTATTATCCTTTAACTAATTAAAGTTTCATGATTTGTACTTTCACCCTCTCCACTTTCCTTAATTCAAAGTACAATTCCTTTAAAACTTTACAATTTCATCCTTAAAAACAACTTTCAACAATACTACTATGTCACTCAAATAATTAAGGAAGCCTTTGGTGCACCTATGCGACCCTACGGTTACACGTACCATACATCTTCTCGGGATGGGGCGTTACATTACTCCCATAGCTATGACCCTATAAATGGCAGACATAACAATGACACACCTAGAGGGAGTCCTTGAAGATGTACTCATCCAGGTGGGAAAATTTATTTTCCCTGTGGACTTTGTAGTTATGGATATGAAGGAAGATACATAAGTTCCACTACTTCTTGGAAGACCTTCAGCCACTGAGCCATTGATAGACGTTAAGAAAGAGAGCCCACTCTAGGCGAGACAAGGCTAACACACTGAACTCGAACAAAAGCCCGAAATGGGGCCTCGACGTGAAAGCATAGATTGTAAGAATATAGAAAAATAGTTCCCATCGCCCCGAACTGATTTTTGCCGCTACTTTCTATAATCCAATGAAAATGAGATGAATTTTATCTCGAGGATCTTGATTGTGAATTTCTCATCGCTTGATTTGAAGAAATGGGCCTAAGTTTGAATGAGAATAGCACAAAATCGCGCTTTGAAGAGAAGGAAAAGAAATGAAAAAGTTCGGTTAACTGAAGGAATTACCCAAACACTGGGCATGCTTTCTGTGGACTTAAAAGCAAACCCTGACTATATCAATGCATCGACGAGCTTCAAGAACCGAAACTAACGAAAAATTTAAAATACAAGTACAATTGCTTGTCGCAAAGAGAAGATTTGAAAGGAATCGGGCCCTTCATTTGCATGCATAAAATCCTCTTGAAGGAAAATACAAAGACCTCCATTGAACATCAAAGAAGACTAATCTGTAAAATGAAAGAAGTTGTTAGAAGAAGTACTTTAAATGGTCAATGTAGCTTTATATATGCAATCTGTACATCCTTTAGGTGAGCCTAGTCTATGTGGTTCCTAAGAAGGGTGATTCACTAATTTAAATGAGAAGAATGAATTGATTCCAAGAACGGACAGATGGAGAGTGTGTATAGACTATAAAAACTAAACACCGCATCGTAAAGGACCATTATCCTCACTTTCATTAAATCCAAATGTCGGGATGCCGCCAGGACACCCAATATCGCTTTTCTATGGATATTCTGGTTATAACCAGATTATAGCCTTAGAGGACGAGAAAAACTACATTTACATGTCCTTATGGTACCTTTGCTTGTAAGGATGCTCGATTATGTAATGCCTTAACAATCTTCAAGGTGTATGATGTCTATGTTCTCAGATTTGGTGGAAGAGGCTATGGAAATCTTCATGGATGACTTCTCAGTATATGGATCCAGTTTTGAGAAATGCTTAGAAAATTTAGAAACAATACTTCAGAGGTGCCAAGACAAGAACTTAGCTTTGAATTTGGAAAAAAAGCCATTTATGGTCAGTCGGGCACAAATTTATACCGTTGTATAGACGGTACAAAGGTTTTCATTATAAGAACTCTCTTTCCACCTATAATAGTTAAAGGGATAAGAAGCTCAAGACATACCGGATTTTACAGAGATTTATATGACTTCAAAATCTCTGCATCATTATGCATTGTCGAAAAGGATGCAAAATTTGATTTCGATAAATCATGCAGACCGTATTTAAGAAATTAAGTCCAGACGTTACAACTTCCCACGCGGCAACACGACTAGGAACAAAGAGTTTGAAATCATGTGTAATGCCAGTGACTATGCAATGGGAGCAGTATTGGGACAAAGAATTGAAAAGATATTCAGGGCCATATACTATGCCAACAAAACCTTCAATGAGGGACAAGAGAACTACTCTACCATAGTAAAGGAGTTGCTAGCAATGGTGTTTGATTGTGAAAAATTCAGGCCTTACATATTGGGGTCCCATGTGATACACATTGATCATGATGTAACTAAATATCTGATGGCAAAGAAAGATGCCAAACCAAGATTGATCATATGGTTATTGCTGCTGTAAGAATTTGATTTAGAAATCAAAGACAAGAAGGGTAGTGACAATGTGATAGGCCGACTACTGTCTAGATTAGAAAACATACTCAAGAGTGAAAAGGAATTGAAATAACATGTAAATTTTCCCGAGAGCAGTTTTTCCACTTATTATTATCACTAAGTACCCCGTATGTCGACATATTGTGAATTACTTAAACAGGAATTATGCCACTGAAAGTTCGCCTACCAAGAGTAAAAGAAAGTTGAGAACTGATAGCAGATTTTATATATGGGATGACCTAATATTTTTCAAAAGAGGAGTATATTTGATTATCAGGAGATGTGTACCAGAAACAGAACAAGGTAAAATTCTTCATAAATGTCATGGATCACCATATGGAGGACACTTTACAGGAGATAGAATAACACATAAAATTCTCCAATCAGGTTTTTATTGGCTTACATTATTCAGAGACTACTTTGAATGGGTGAAGCATTGTGATAAATGTTAGAGAATGGGCAACATAAGCAGAAGAAATGAGATGCCTTGCCAAGGAATCTTTCTTCTGTGGTGCGATTTTGTTTTCAGGAGTGGGGGATATACTCACGTGGACTTTCCCATCCTCATTTGGAAATCTATACATTCTCCTAGCTGTGGAATATGTATCCAAATGAGTGGAAGCAATAACTTGTCCTAGAAATGATTCCAACATAGTGGTGAGGTTCATTTAAAGAAATATTTTGAGTAGATTTGGAGCACCTAGAACAATCATTAGTGATGAGGGCAACCATTTTGAAAACAAAGTGTTTGCAAAACTCATGAGCAGATATGGAATCAGACATGTAATGGGATTAGCTTATCACCCTTAGTCAATGGGCAAGCTAAGATTTCCAATAGGGAGATAAAGAAGATTCTAGAGAAAACAATGAACTCAAGTAGAAAAGACTGGTCTATAAAGCTAGATGATGCATTGTGGGCTTATAGAATCGCTTACAAAACTCCTATCGAATGTCCTGTTGTGATCAGATTCGGGGAAGCCTTATCATCTCCCTCGAACTTGAATATAAAGCTAGGTCACATCAAGAAACCGAATTGTGATTTAAGTCGCCAAAGAAAAGAAATTACCCAAATGAATGAACTGAGAGCTGGATGAATGAAGTTTATGATAATGCCATAATCTACAATGATAAGACAAAGCAGTGGCATGGTCAGAAAATTATGAGGAGAGAATTCAAAGCAGGAGAGCTAGTCCTACTATACAATTCCAAGCTCAAGTCGTTACTGTGAAAATCAAGTCAAGATGGAGTGGTCCTTACACAAGAGTTGCGCGCACACCCGAGCAAAGGATATTGAAAACTAATTCGAAATGAGTTTAGTGACATCGAGATTAAAGCATTATCTTGGAGGGAACATAAATGAAGATTAGTTACAGATTTGGAAGAGATGGAAGAATTTTGCTGAAAGGAAAACATTTTGCAACAAATGTCTAGCTAAAAACATAAAACATGAGCAGCTACTTGGGAGGCAACCCAAGTAATTTTTAATTTTTATAGTTAACTTGATTTTTTAAATTTTGTGTGTTTGAAGTTTAGTTTTAATTGTTTGAAATTTTATTGTGTGATTGTGTTGATTTTTCAGGACAATGAAGCTAAATTTAGAGATGGATTTTTTTTTTTTTTGGAAGCATTATTTCTCAAACTTATTATGCAGAAAGTGCTACAAGGGGGAGTCTTTCTTTTTCCCTAACTTGTCTTATGATACGTATAGCCAAGTTCGGGGGAGTGTATTTTTATGGAGCAGAAAATGAATAGTAGCTTTGTTGCGGCCTAATTTCTTGAATATTTGATTATCATCACGTTGAATGACACTCGAATGAAGAAATGAGATGTACTGCTCATATGAATCGAGGTTCTGCTATTAGACATGTCTTCACAAGTATGATTTGAGTGGTTCGAACTGCATTACATACGCTTTTGTGTGTTAATTGGTTGGAAATGTTAAAATTTCACTCTTGAAGAGAATGCACCGTATTGTCACGACATTATTTCCTTTGTCGCGACATTATTTCTCTCTTTGTCGCGGCTAAAGATTGCTCTAGCCTTATATGTTGCAGAAATAATGTCGTGATAGCAATAATTTATGTCGACATTATTTTCTTCACTGTATAATTATGTCAGACATAATACCCTATGTCGTGACATAGGTTTAAAAAAAACCCTAGGCTATTGTTTTGTTGCGACAAATTAAAAGAACACAACAAATCATTTGGCTTATAACTAGAGAACCTCAAAATTTAAAAAGGCCCACTTCCTTATAAACCATCAAACCATTCATCTACCTTCACCAAATTTCTCTCTCATCTTCTTTCGAAAACCCTAAATCCCCAAATCATATTTCAACCCTGTCTGAACCATCGAATACGCTGAATGAGATAATGGAAGAATATGTTGAGAATGAGGAAGAAGCCATTCAGGAGCTTCAATCAGGGGCAGTGTAGGAAGAAGAATAAGAAGAAACAAGATTAGAGACTGACCAATCAACTGAAGACACAAGAAAAAGAAAGACGGGAGCTGAGGAAACTAAAACAGAGTAAAGGAAAGAAAACCAAGTAAGTGATTTTGTTTCAGAGAGTGCATATTTCTCTTGGAATAAAAACTCGCAAAGAGTAAAGATTTATCATAAGGGGGTTCAACAAGTTAATTTAATTTTCTTAGAAACGTAGAACGATTGAGAAGAGAATGACACTTATTTTATGAGCATAAGGCTCGTTTTATGGATGTTGTCATGAATTTTACCAAACCGCCGATTAATAGAGAAGACGGTTACGTAAGAGAAAGTGGATATCGTTTCAAAGAAGAAAGGAAGACAAATGAAACTTTCAATCTAAAAGAGAAAAAATATGGTTCAAAGTTTAAGAAATTGTTGAAAAAGCTAGATTACCAAAAGATAGTGGATCCGCTGACAGATGGAAAGGGGAAATGGAGTTCTACAAGGAAGAACTTCATGAATCTATCAAGTAAGAGGCTCATTGGATGTAAGAGGCTAAGGTTTGGTTTTACTTATCGCTTAGTCCTTTTTTACCATCCAAACACCTTAGTATAGTAAGATAGAAGGAGCAATACTTCATGCTATCTTGAAGGGATACAAATTTAGGTGGGGAAAATAATAGAGAACTCTATTTTGAGGTACTTCAGAAGCAACTACAAAGGATTAGTGCCCCATCCAACATTAATCACTAGACTCTGCATCTTAGGAGGTGTGGAAGGAGATTAGGAAGAAGAAGAAACATGCTCCAGAGCTTCTCCTCTGACATTGATTGGAATAACCAAGGGTCCAAAGAATAAAGGTAAGGAGAAAGAAGTAGAAACTGAAGAAGAAGAAGAAGAAGAAGGGGATGATAGAGGAAATGAGCAAGCCCATTTGGAAAGCCCAGTTCAAGAGAGATAAGAGAGGTAGAGGAGCTTGAGCCCCATCTGGAATTTATCTCAAGATGTCAAAGAAATTCATCAAGAGCCAACTGAGAGCTCAGGGCAACAGAGCAACAATGTAGAAATGATGGAGATTTTGAAAGTTATGAGGCAAGAGATGCAAGAAAAGGACAAACAACTACAAATCCAATTGCAATTGCGAGGTGAGTACATGGATGCAGAGTTGAAAAGAAAAGATCAAAATTTAGAGCATGCACTCAAACAAAGAGATGAAGAGTGGAGGGATAAGCTGTAACGCCTCATCCCGAGGGAATGTACGGTATGTGTAAATCGTAAGGTCGCATATGTGCACCAAAGACTTTCTTAATTATTTGAGTGCCATTGTGAGATGATAAAGTGATTTAACCTGGGAATTTTGTACTAGAACAAGGGTAACTCGTAATTTTCAAAAAGGATATGAAAGTCATAATATATGAAGAGGGTATGCTATTATAGAAATAGTAAATGTATATGCAATGGGGATGTAATTTGAGGACCTAATTGTAATTAAAGGAAAGATGATATTATAAAAAGGATGAGACAAACAAATATCTCTATTTTTGGTCTCACAAGTTGGGTATTTCAATGCTGGGAGAAAAGAAGAGAGAGAAGATAAGAAGAAGAGGAAGAAGAGGGAGAAGAAATTAAGGCATGGAAGTTTAGTTTTTTTATGCAAACTATGATTTTGGTGTGTTATTGGATATTTGGGTTTGTGTGATTTCCATGGGATATTGGTTTGCTCTTTTCTAGGTTTAGTTAGGAATTCCCCCTAACCCTAGATTTGTTGAAAGTTGTGTGGGTAAAACCCTAGTTGGTATAAGATGAACATGGAGTCCTTCATATTCCTATGGTTTTGTAAAGATTTATGAACTTTTGTATGGATCTTTGAATTCTTTGGCTAGGGTTTGGTTTAAGAAATTCTAAACCACCATTATAAGTGTTTCTCAGGAGTAGTTGTAGATGGATTCCATGGTGGGTTTTGATGTAGGATGGAATTGAAGAGGTTTTTGAAGAGTAGGCATCAAATGGCAAAATACATTTCAGTAATCCCGTGAAGTACCAGACTAGAATAGGTGGTACCGCACCACTCTATACAGAGGCAAAATGTATCCAGACTATCCAAAGTGGTACCAGATTACTCACTAGAATCGGACAAGTTTCTGCATCGACCAAGTGGTACCAGATCACGGTCCCTACAAACTCGATTTTTGGTATTCTTACATTGTTAAGCTCAACTTCGTACACCGAGGGTATAGGAACCCTAATAAATGATTAACGGGAGTTCAAATAGGAATAACTTAAGTGAAAAATGCATCGTACCTCACCGCCTTGGCAATATTCGTTGAGTGTGAGTAATTCTAGTTACTAAAAGTGAATTGGCTGTGAAGTTCGTTAAAATCCGAATCCGTTTCAGTGTAGTCGCGTTGTAAGCCTTTGTTAAGTTTTCAGCTATTACACAGGCGATTAATGTTTTCGCCGTATTCTCTTGAGTGTGTAGGGTAAAAGCGAGGCGAGAAATTCAGGAGTCGCATAAGTTTTGCAACCTAAAAGGAGTGTTCTAAACTTTATTTTCAATACTAGTGTATTGCTTTAAATCATTTTACACCGTATGTTATGGTTTTAAATCAAGTAAACCATATTTCAAGCTTATGGTTTTGAATTGTAAAACCATATTTTAAGCTTATGGTTTTGACGTGTTAAACCATATTTGTATAGTAAGTGCTGTAAGTAATATGTTTTATCCAAAGAAGCTAAGAACAAAAGTATATTTTATAAATCGTGCCTCAAGAAACCCTAGTTTTAAGCAAGACACGGCGAGGTATTCCGTATGTACCTGCGGAAGTTAGGACATGATTTCATTGCATTTTAGATTTGCCTAGTCGGAAAACTTAGTTCATGCATTATGGCATATTAGAGGAGGACCGTGGAACGCACTGGAGTATATAAGGTTAGCGCGCTAGCTATTATATGGCGATGTAGACACGAGGTCTTTCCACCATATTAACCGGAAAAGGTGTTGTGGACACGAGGTCCTTCCACTGGCACGATCGAGACATAGGTTTCCCATGTTTACTAGGGTACAACAAGCAAGAAAGGCCTCATGTGGTTGATATTTATTTATAATCATTTTTCATACAGTTTAAATTCAACCACTGGTAAGCAAGCAAGCATTTTATGAAAGTTTTAGAAACTTTACAAAGATAAGCAGTTATAGTTTCCTAAAAGTTTTAGAAACTTTTAAAGCAAAGCAAGTAAACATTTTATGAAAAGTTTTTAGAAGCATTTACAGCAAAGCAAGCAAGCATTTTATGAAAAGCCTAGAAACTTTTATATAAAGGCAAGGTTTCAAATGTTTTTGTGAAAAAGATAGTTTTGGCGCTTTTTGAGACATTTTCTTAAAAGCAAGCATTTTATAAGACACTCACTGAGCCTGTTTAGTCATTATTTTGTTTTAAAACTATTTCTTCTGTGCACAGTAATCTGACTGGACATATTAGGGTCCTCCGATTTCAGTTATAAAGAAAGTGAAACTAACTTTTGTAAGAAAGTACTAACTTGTATAGTCAAGGCATATGTATGTACATAGTTTTGTTTGATGAAAATGTGATGAGCTTGAGTCTCTTTTGAAGAAATGTTGTTGGTTGCCATATTTTAAAAGTGTGAATTGTATATACAGATTTTGGGATATGTCCTGTATGCAGCTGTTATGTTGCGGAAATTTTATAAACTCACAAGTTAAGAAAAGAAAATTTATACGGGAGCCAAGAAGCAACATGGCTTAGCTTCATAGATTCTAATGTTGGAAGTATGGGTCGAGGGTTTGTGGTTGAAACACACACCGCCTCGCTAGTGGATGGGTGTGTCAAAGTCGGTATTGGGAAGGGTGGTCTTAAGAAACCCGATTATTAAGCATCGTAGTTTTCAGAGACCTTATCTTTTACACTATTAAGCAACTCATGCATTTTCTCAAATTCAAAGTACATACATTTTAAGTGTTTCAAAGTACTAAATGTATTAAATTGTGCTTAATTAAGACTATAAATGTGCAGAGTGGACGCGAGGTCGCCCTAGGGAGAAAGCCATTCTAGAGGATTTCAGCGCATCAGACACTGAGGGAGATGAGCACGTAGGTCGGGGTTCTACTACCGCCTCACGAATCACCTCACTACAGTCAAGCCGACCATCTAGCCATCAGAGGAGCCTGCTCCAGATTGTTTACCGCAGAGCAGTGGCACAGACAGCCAGATAGTGGCTACATCGACTCGCCAAGATTCCGCAGCTTCCACCATCTCCACCATACCCGCAGGTTCAAGAGCCTGTGAGGTCTATAGAGAGAGCATAGAAGTTAGGCACCAAGCCATATGACTACATGATCCGTAGAATGCTATGGCTGGCGCAGTAAAACAAGATTTACGTTTATGGGCCGCACGATGACTGCAGGGTCCTCCGCTTTTCTCAAGTTTTCACGGAAGACAAAATAAGATCAGGATGCCGTGGATAGGAGGTATCCCGATGGTATGTCACGACCCGCTAGCAAGAGTTTATTGATGATTCTTCCTTAAAGTCACAAGGATTCGAAGATTGAGGAGTTCTTCGATTAGAAATCGTAAGAACATACGCATTTGTAAGGAGAAGAGGTTCTCAGAGTTAGTTAGATTGGTTCCATATATTCAAAGCCGATGAAGTCCTATGAAAATCATGCAAGATCACATGGATCACCAGAATCATTTATCGTGGTCCTTTAAACAGATTTGGGACTAGCGAGTCGCTTATGCCTGAAAGCGCCACAAAATGAAGAAAGCAAGAGAGGCACCAGCACTCCTACAAAAGTTCTGTTGTCCAAAGATAAAGAGAATCAAGGATAGATGTTACGCAGGGCCGAGGTGCAGGTCTGTGAGCTACTCTAAAGGTCAAGGATCATGAGGCCCCTACTAAGCACCAAAGATACCCAAAGTATTCTCTGTCATATGTGCCAAAGTGACACCATGGAGGTAAGAGATATAGTATTGCAGGCCATTGCATGAAGGCCATTTCATTAACGAGTTTCCTCAGTTGATTGGTGCAAAGACATTAATAGCCAACCTAGCTACCCTAGCACCAGAGATGAGCACTCAGAAGCCTTTAGGGAGAGGTTTCCCAAGCAGAGGGGCCAATGTAGCCGCAGCATACTAAGCAGGTGAGAGGCGCAGGTAGAGTCTAATGATGCAACAGAGACCCGTACTCAAAGCCGTAGTTTATATCAGGATTCAACAGATGCGCATGCGCCTCTGTATGTGGTTACTAGTATTATTTCTATCCTCGATCATGATGCATATACATCATTGGACCTAGGAGCCAATGCACTATCTCAGATCCGTGCCTTCCTAGATTGCTTCCAGACAGAGATCACCTATCGGGGGTCGTATGAGAGCCCCTTCCAAAGAGGGAGAGATTCGTTAGTCTCACAAGGTAGTCATAGATAGTGGTGTAGAGTTCGATTAGGGAATAGTGAGTTCCAACGTGGTTCAGGGCCCTAGATATGAGGGATTTGATGTGGTTCTCTGCACGGATCGGGTCAGTTTCGCCACTGTGGGCCACATTAGATTGTTATAAAAGGAAGTAAAGTTGCATTGTGCCAGAAATTGGAGGTAAAGCTTAGGGAATATGCAGAGTTATTTTCCGTAAGAAGATTCCGCCTATGGTATTAGGAGGATGCCGCTGAGGGTCATTATCTCAAGCCATGTGGGCGTGAGATAGGAAGGAGGACTCTAGTGAATGAGATTCCGGTTGTTAGAGAGTTCCCAGATGTATTCCTAGATGATATTAGAAGATTACCTCTAGATAGAGAAGTGGAGTTCACCATTGATTTGATCCCAAGGACTGAGCCCATTTCCATTCCTCTTATCAGATGGCTCTACAGAGCCGAGGAGCTAAGGCCCGCCGAAGAGTTGTTTGTGCAAGGGATTCATTCGGCCGAGCAAATCCCCATGGGGAGCTCCAGTTCTCTTTATGAAAAAGAAAGACGGGAGTTTGCGGTTGTATATAGATTACAAGTAGTTGAACAGAGTTACCATCCGCAATCAGTATCCATTCCCTAGTATTGATGTGATATTCGACAAATTAAGGTCTCAGTGTACTCCAAGATAGATTTGAGGCTCCGTGGTATCATCACCAAGGGTGCGGTGGAGGGTGATGTCTCTAAGATCAAGACTCGTGACACGCTATGGGCATTATGAGTTTGATGATGCCGCTTGGTTTGACTAATGCCCGACAATATTATGGATGAACCCGTATTCCAACCGCATTCGATAGGTTTGTCATAGTATTTATCAATGATATCCTGTGGCCCGTGTGGCTCTAGAGGAACATTAGAGCAATCTATGTGATTGTGTTGCGGCACTTAAGTGAGCGGCAAATGCTGTTGAGAAAGTGCAAATTTTGGCTTGACAGCAGGCATTCCTGTGCCAGCGTGATTCACTCGAGGTGAGCGCGGGATCCCTAAAAATAAGACGTGGTAAGTCGAAACGCCAAAGAATGTGTCGAGTCGTGCTTCTCGTTTAGCCGGGCATTACGTAGCTCACAAGGGTTCTAAGATAGCAACCCCACTAACCAAGCCGACAAGGAGATGTCGGGCATGATCGTGGTAGATACTCGCCACAGAGTTCGAGGAGTCAAGGGTAGATCGACTTAGCTCCGCTATGCCTTTCATTTCAACGGAGAGATGGGCTCAGGGTTTACGTGATGTTTCTGTAGGGCCTTGGCTGTGTTTTGATGTAGAATGATAGGGTGATTGCAAAGATGCCTCTAAAGTGCCTAAAGAAGACATGAGGAGAATGACCCACACACAACTTAGAGTCATAGCCAAATGTGGTTTGCATCAAGATATGGAGGCATTACTTATATGGTGCTCCTTGCAGGATCTTTACAGATCATAAGAGTCTTCAATATATTTTCACCTAGAAAGAGTTAAACCTGAGGCAAATAATATGGATTTAATTGATTAAGGATTACGACCATACTATTAAGTACCATTAAGGAAAAGCTAATGTCAGAAAGCGTGATGCCTTGAGAAGACTGTGAGAGTTCTTTTGTCTCATATGAGATCAAAGTTATCTTCCCACCGTCAGGATCCAGAGCTTTAGGGGTGACATTGGAGGCTGAGGATTCAAGGGCATTGTTAAATTTCAATATTTCATGTTAACCTCTCCTAATGGATCGATTCTGAGTAGGGCGCTGGCAGGATCCACATATGACGTTTTAAGGAAGAGATGAAAAGTGAAAGAAAGTACAGTTTCACACGACTACATGATGCTGGAAAGGACGTAGAACGGTGTGCCAGTATGCAAGTCAAGAGAGACATTACGAAGAAGCACATTCATCCGCTTATGCTATGCATCCGTATACAAAGATGTACAGATTCTTGGTGCCATCATTACCGTGGAATGGGATGAAGAAAGAGATCGCAGATTTCGTCTCCCGATGCCTAACCTGTCAGTAGGTGAAGGCAGAACATCAGAGGCCCATGGGAAGATACAAGCATTCCCTATCCCTGAGATGGAAATGTGGGAGAAGATCACTATCGATTTTGTGACAGGTCTTCTATGGACTCAGAGGTAGCATGATGCTATATGGGTGATAGTTGATCGATTGATGAAGTCTGCTCATTTTCTACAAGTTAATGTTATGATTCTCCGAAAAGTCGGGCCTATTGTATGTGGATGAGACAAAGGAGACTTCATGGGGTTCCAGCTTCGAGGTTTCCCGTGATCGAGACCAGAGTTCACATCCGTGTTTGCCTAGTTCTCGCAGCAAACCTTAGTATCGCTTCATTTCAAAGATATATCATCCTCGACGGATGCTGGCCACCGTAGAGGACCATTCAGACATTAGAGGATATGCTGAGAGCTTGTGTGATGGAATTTAAGGAGAGTTGGGATACTCATTTGGCACTGATGGAGTTCGCCTACAACAATAGCTATCAGACCAGTATAGAGATGGCTCCATTTGAGGCGCTGTATGGCAAGAAATAGGACTCCAGTGTGTTGGGATGAGGTTGGTGAGAGAAGACTAGTAGGCCCTGAGTTAGTGCAGGTCACTTTAGAGAAAGTGAAAGTCGTCCGTGATAACTTGAAGACAACAAGAAATAGACAGAGAAGTTATGCGGACAACCGTCGCAGAGACTTGAAGTTCGAGATAGGTGACCGGGTCTTCTTGAAGATTTCCCCTTGGAAGGGTGTTTTGAGATTTGGGAGGCAATGTAAGACCCCAAAATATACCCTAGTCATTTTCAGCATGTTTGGGTATTTTCAGAGGGTATAATTTGAATTTTTCAGAATTAAATGCAAAACATGGAAATTAAAACTCGAATTTGTACAAGATACAAGGGTAAATTTGTAATTTGTCAAAATGGGACACAAAGGTCATAAGATAAGAAGATGTGAGGCTATTATAGAAATAGCATAACTTGTGGTGCAAATATAAGGGAGTCGAAGGATTAAATTGTAATAAAAGGAGCTTTAAGTTAAAAGAATGCATTATTGGTGGCCAAACAAGGTCTTATGACATGAGACCAAATAAGACCAATTTTGGTCTCTCATTTGGGCATTGGTAGGGCAAAATAAGTGTTTGTGGAGTAGTTTGTGACTTTATTCCAAGGGTGGGTTTTGATGTGTAAGATGGAATCGGGGCGAGGTTTGAAGATAGTAGCATCAAATGGCAAAATATGCTTACTCGGGCAATCCTGAAGCAGTACCGTATTAGAATTGGTGGTACGGTATCACCTATACAGGAAAATGGTATCGTACTTCACCGTAACCGATTGGTACCTAAGATCGATCCGCGGTACAGTACCTACGGCCCCCTTATAACCCTCGATTTTGGTATTCTACATTAAGCTCAAATTGGTGACACGTGAAAAATGTCTGACATTTATATATAAGGAAACTGCTCCTCAGAAAAGAGGGATAAGTATTGAAGTAACCTCAACTACGTGGGAAAAATTACGGACAAAAGAGCCTGATATGGTCAATAAAGAATTAGATCAAGATGTACTGCCTAGGGTGAATTTGAGGGAGTCCTAAACGCCATTGGGCAGAGATAGAATGATCTTATTAAGCAAATAACTCTCTCAATGGAGTGGTTTGCCTTCAACAAAGAGGAAAGTAGCAAGGCTAAACGACCACAAGTCCAAATCCCTGAATTCTTTCCCTATTCTTCTAGTTATAGGTTTGAACTAGCAAATATGAACCTTTCTCCTAAGTATGATAGGGAAACAAAATGACTCGTCTGTTTTCTTTTCCTTATTATATCTTGTAATTAAATCCTCGTACATGAAAAACATAAAATAAATAAAAAAATGTTGCAAAAATTAGTGTCCATTTTTCTCTTTCATTTTTCTTGTGTCTATTTCCTTTTTCATTGCTCGATCTTCAATAAATAAAGAATGATGACATTTTAGTTTGTGTAACTTTGTTGAATAATGGAGAAATCAGTTTTTCCTCGAACATATTTAAGCGATGAAAGCTGTGGATTGTTTGGTGGAATTTGAATGATGAGTGAATTGAGTTGCTTATGCTATGATGGATTTTTCTGAATTGAATGGCTCGATTAATGTAAGCTTTTGAGTTGTGAAATAACATAGCAACATGTCCAGAAACCAAACAAGAAATTGATAGATTGGGTTAGGATGAGATGAATTGAAAGAGGAAGTTGTGATGTTATCAATGAATAAGTTGAACTTCAAGACTCAGAAGATTTAAACAAATGATGGAACAAATAAGACTTATAGTTTTGTTTTTGTAAACAGTTTAGTTATTGTGAATCCTGGAAAACAATGAACATGGACAAAAAGTACCTTTGAACAAACTATGCTAAGATTAGGGACATCTTCTGAGATCCATCACAGTTTAGTCTTCACAAAGTCCTAGAACTTGTTAGATTACTCACAAGGCAAATCCTAGTATTACCACTAACAGAAATGATATGTGCCATTCTGTAAGTTTGAACCTTTTTAAACTTTACCTCTTGTAAGGTATAAGCATATACCTTAGTTCATGATTTGAGCCAAGAGCTAATTTCATCATCAACCAGCAAATGAAAAGCCTAAATCCTTCCTTAAATCTAATCCTACAGTAAAGAACCCTTGTTCGCCCAGATTGCATGACAAGTACATAAATAGTAGAATAGGACAAGTTTGGGGGAGTATTATTTTGATATGTAAAGGAGGATAAGAATAAATGATGGGAAAGGAAAACCAATTGAGATGAGGAAAGAGGAAAAAGAATGAAGAAAAGAAGCTGTGAAAATACAAAGTATCAAGGTGGAATGAGTTTTTTCTTGTAGCCTTCTCCTCGACAATTGTTCTTGGCGGTGTTTCAACACCTAGCACTTAATGCCAACTCGGGTATGGGGAGTTGCTAAATCTTGCAGGTCTCTAAGGGTGGTAGAAAGCTTAAAAAGGCAAAACATTGCACTATTCCATAAGCCTTGATAGAAATGAAAAGTAGAAAAGCTTCTAATAAGAGGAACTGAATTTATTGTCTGAAGGTGGATAAGAAAAACACCACAATAGAGAGGATGCAGAATGATGCACCTAACCAAGTTTGGGTTGTTTGAAAGTTGACATCAGTGGAAAAGTAAAGGATGAAGAATGAAGGCAAATATGTTGAATCGTAAAAGGAATCTGGGTAAACTTGAGCCTCAATTGTCCATTGATCTACCCCATTACCCTAGCCACACATTACAAGCCTAAAAGACCTAATTGATCTTGAAGGTTGTATCTGCCTACATTAGTGAAGATTAATACGACAAACAAGCATATAGGACTTAGAAGAATCAAGGAGAAGTTTATTATCAGAGTAGTGTCTTAGAAGATTAACTAATCTACCAAGGTCAAAAAGAGAGAAGACCATCACACACTCACAAATCAGGGTTAAATAATTGAACTGTTTACACTATAGGAATTATTTTCCTGTTTAGTGAACTTAATTGAAAATATTCCTTGTTTTGGATTGGAAACTTGTTCAAAAATAATTTTACAACTCAATTGCTTTGAGCTAAATCAGGAATATGCGGAAAAGATGTTCAGTGCAAAACAAGAAATGTCCTTAAAATAAAAATCGAATTGCCTTCCGAGGACAAACAAAATTTTTCTTTGCCGGGACAAGGTAAAACTTTTAAGTCAGGAATTTGATGAGTCCATTTTTTCTTTTGCACTTTTAGAAGTTTATGATTCATTTTAATGCATCATGGAATAATCACCAACTTTGGTGGTTTTCATATGTTTTGAATGTAAAAGAACAAATATAGCAAGAAAAGCAAAGAAAATTGGCTAAGGCGTAAATGTCGTGGATAATCTCATAATGGAACAGCGACATAATCTCGTAATGTCGCGACATAATCTCGTAATTTCTAATAAGGTCGCAACCAAGAAGGCAAACAGAATGTGCCAAAAAGCAGCGATATGTCGCAGTCAAAAAGATGCCGAATCAAGTTGAAGTTTAAAGATTGTCGCGACATTTAAAAACTTTGTCGCGACATAATATGAGAAGGATTGACTGAGAAATGTTGCAACAAATAAATGAATGTTGTGACATAATGAAAATCAGAAGACAAAATTGATTTTTATGTCTCTGATATCAAGCTGAGAAGTTCCTAAAGAAGCAGAATTATGTCAAGCATAAAAGCATTATTGTGACAAGAAGAGGAGAAGAGCGTTATATATGATGTTGAAAGAATGGAAGATAGAAAGTAAGAAGAATGTCGCGCATATTTCTTTTGCTCACATGACAAAGATCAAAGCAAATGACAGTATAATTTTGTTAAGACATTCAAACCTCGTGGTCGTGGACATAAAGAACTCGAAGAGGGAGTTAAAAGAATGTCACGACACAAATAAAAACTATGTCGCATTTAAAATGGTAGATTAAAGAGACAAGTCAGGTTGTTGGTCACGACAAAGATTTTGATGTTGCGACAAACATTTCAGAGAATGACAAGTTCAAGGCATGATATATGTTGCGACATTTCTAATCTATGTTACGACATAAAGTTCAGAGGGTAGCATCGCAAGGCAAGAAAGCTATGACGCGACAGTAGAAGTTTTATGTCACGACAATCACAACATAATGTTGAGATGGAACTCTATCGCGACATAGGAATTTATTGTCGCGACACAATGAAAAGTGGTAGGGAAAAACATTTGTTCGGCTTAAGGTTTTATGGCATAAACTATTCAAAGTATTAACATCGCAGCGCATGAAAGAAATGTCATGGCTAAAAGACAGATTTATGTCGCGACAATTACAAGACGACCAACCGAGTTGTCGCGACATTTTTAAAGTATGTCGCGACATAATTCAAGAAAAAGGCACAGAACATTATCGCAACATAACACTACGAGCCACAACAAAGCTGGAGGACAAATATAGCTACAATGTCGCGACATAATTTTTCTATGTTGCGACAAAGTCGTCAATTGGGCCAGTTTTGGGAATCCATAACTTCAGTCTCGAAATTTGGTCCATCATTTAAAATCCCATAAATAGAAGTACATAAGGCATCAGGGCAGAGCGCTTCTCACGAACCTAGAACATTTGGGTAGCTGGAGTATCCTTTGTATATTATTATTTTATTTATTTTTCTTATTTCTTTCATCGATTTAGTTTCATCTAACATTTTAGTTAGTATTTTTCGATTTGAGCCATGTCGAAATAGGTTCATTGTAAAAATTTAGTTTTCATTACTGTTTGATTTCAATGGAATCTGGAAATTTTCTGGAGTTCATTTATTTAAGTTTGCTTACAATTTCAGTGAATTTTCTTGAGCAGTTAATCACTGTTATATGTAATCTAGTTTTGAAAGACCGACAGCTCCCCTTTCCGAATGGATTGTGTTAGAAGCATTATTTTCTACGCAAACTTAAAAGAATGTCATAGTAGTTAGGAAATCCTAAATCTATTTAATTGGTGTTGTTCTTGAAATTAAATGTTCTTAATATTAGTAGTCAGACTTTAATGGTTTATCTTTGCTCGATTTCTGTGAGGCCCTCTCGAGTGACACGGTAGATGGAGATTCATGAGAGTATGGAGCAGTTACTTAGGATATGTTAGACTAATATTGTAGAACTAATGAACTTTGAAAGATTACTTTGATAGATCAATAATTTACTCATGGTGTGAGGATTAGTTGGATGATGTATCAGTTTAATTGATTACAGGTTTCTCCTTTGTCTGATGAAATGATCTTGATCTCATGTTCGCATAGATCTAATCAAGTAGATAGAGAGTTTGATCAGATTTGAAGGATGAGATACTAATTAGATTGGAGAAGACTTGCATTGTCTGGCTTCATAAAGGGATGCAAATCTTCAGTCTAGAATGTGGTGTGAAGTATCGAAAGAAAAAATACCCGCTCTAGAAAGGGATTATGTCCTACAAGTAGCTGATTAATCATGTAACCGAAGGAATATTATACTTAATTAGTGAAATTGTATGCTGTATGGATGAACTAAACTATACTACCTTGCATCTTGACAAGTTCGATTTCAAACTAATGGTCAAACTATGTTATAAAATGATGCAAAATTGATAATTATACATTGATCTATTTCCCCATATAACTTTACCTAATGAACTCTCCAATCCAATCTAATTTTGATTTTTTTGTTATAGTTATAGAATTTTAACTAGTCATTTTTTCTTTAGTTTAGACAAATCAATTTTGTACTTTTAAGTTCAAATTGTATGATTCGAAAGAAGTCGAGGTAATTGATCTTTTAGATTTCTCAAACAGCACTTCATGGAACGATACTTCTGACTTATTTTTAATCCACTTTATTACTTGTATGACCTATGCATTTGCAAAAACTTTCATTTAGACTAAAAACTGCAAAATTTTAATATAGAGAAAATATTTATACATTGAAAAGAATAGTGATAGCAGTATTTTGGTTTATATAGAAAAATGTTATAAATCAACAAGTTTTTGGCGCCGTTATCAGGGATTCTAAACAATTTTCCAATAGTGTAAAAAAAAAATCATTTGGTTTCAACCAATCAATCAAGTTTTTTGCACCGTTACCGGGGACCATATTCCTTCTAGACACATGGGTCTAATCAATTACTTGTAGGATATAATCCTCTTTCTAAGAACTAGGTATTTTTCCATTCCAATACTACACACCTTGTTTAGATCTATGCTAACATGGGATCAAGATCATTTCATCAGACAAAGGAGAACCCTCTAATAAATTAAACTAATACATCATCTAACTAATTCTCACACCATGAGTAAATTAGTGATCTATCAAAGTAATCTTTCAGAGTTCATTAGTTTTACAATATTAGTCAAACATACCCCTAAGTAACTGCTCCATACTCTCAGGAATCTCCATCTCTGTGTCACTCAGAGGGCCTCCGGGAAATTAGAGCAAGATACAACCCTTTTCTAGGTACAATCTACTAATATTAAGAAAAGTTAATTTCAAGAACAACACCAATTAAATAAATTTAGGATTTCTAACTATGACATTCTTTTAAGTTGCGCAGAAAATAATAACTAACACCAGTCCATTCTTCGAGGGAGCTTAGTATTTCAAAATTTGATTACAAATAATAGTAATTAACTGATTAGGAAAATTCACTGAAATTGCAAGCAAACTGAAATAAATGAACTCTAGTAAATTTTGTAGATTTATTAAAATTGACAAGATGAAATCCAAATTTACAATGAACCTGCAACGAAACTTCTAGCCAGGATCATCACGCCAAATCCAAAGAAAATACTAACTAAAATGTCAACCTGGAACTAAATTAAAGAAAAGAAATAAAAGAAAAATAAAAAGAAAAATAATATACAAAGGAGACTCCAACTACCCAGATGTTATAGTTTTGGCGGAAGCTTTGCACAATGCCCTGTGTGCTTCTATTTATAGGTTTTCAAATGATGGGCCGAATTTCGAGGCTAAAGTTGTGGATTCCCCAAAATCGACCGGCTGATGAATTTTAAGTACATAGAAAATCGTGGTCAATAGCTTATTGCAGCAGCCACATAGATTCTTCCCACCCCACTTTTGCCGGGCTCGTAAAGGTCATGTCGCGATAATGTTCTTCGCGCCTTTTCACTATGTCGCGACATAGTTTTAAAATGTCGCGATAGAGCCCAAATTTGAATTCGCCTTTGTAATTGCTTCGCGACATAAGTGTCTTATGTCGTGACATTTCTTTCATGATTTGGCAAGTTAATATTTGAATGGTATGTCGCGACATGTACCTTTGCCGGCTAAATTTTTTTCTTCTTTAAGTATTTCATTGTGTCAGACAATAAATTTATGTCACGACATTCTTCTTGTAGTTTTCTCAACCTTGTCGCGAACAAATAAATCTCTATGTTACAACAGAGTTCCATTCTCAAAATTATGTTGTAGGATTGTCATGACATAAACTTTATGCCGCCGCGATGCCTTTCGCTTTTGCGATGCTACCCTCTGAACTTTATGTCATGACATAGATTAGAAATGTTGTGACATATATCATGCCTTGAACTTGTCATTCTTTGAAATGTTTGTCGCAACATCAAAACCTTTGTCATGACCAACTTAACTTGACTTGTCTCTTTAATTGCCATTTTGTCATATTACGCTTTCTTTGCCGGTCGCGGACATTCTTTCTTCCCTTTAGTTCTTTATGTCGCTGGCTACAGGTTTGAAATGTCTGACACAACTTTATCGCCATTTACTTTGATATTTGTCGTGGACAGAGCAAAAAGAATGTCCCGAGTTATAACAAAAGAATGTCGCTAGTATTCTCTTACCTTTCTATCTTTCATTCTTGCCTTTTTCACAACAATGTTTTTTTATGTCACGACATACTGGTTTCCATCAAGAACTCTCAAGAAATGTCATGACATAAAAATCCATTGTCGATAGTTATGTCTTCTGATTTTCATTATGTCATAACATTCACTTTTGTTGCAACATTTCTAAATAATCATTCTCATATTATGTTGCGGTAAGTTTTGAAATGTGATGACAATCTTTAAACTTCCAACTTGAGTTTAGCTTTGTCTTTGTTGCGACATATTTCTACTTGTTGTGACACTGCCCTGTTGGTTGCCTTGAGCTTATATTGCGACATTCTGAGATTATGTCGCGACATTTTTTTCCTTAGCCAATTTCGTCGCTTACCGGATTTGCTTCTTTTACGCTCAAAACCTCGCAAACACAAAGTTGGTGATTATTCCATAATTTTCAAGACAAATGAATTTTATAAACTTTTGAAAAAAATGTAAGAAAAATGGACTAAAAATAGATGAGTTTAGGACTCATCAATAGTCTTCATATTGCATGACATACAACATGAAAGAGACTTCGATGTTCAACCACTATTAGGCTTGTTATGATTAAAAAACTTGAGAAATGCACTCCCATAATATTTTTTTTCGGGTTTATCTAATAAATAGGATTCGAAATCCCTGGCCATGTTGCATAATATTTGGATATTTTTCCATCATGAAGCTTTTCCATGGCTACCAAGATTTGAGCTCAACATCGTTAATGAAAAGTAGAGATTTTGTAAAGGAGTCGGTCTTGAAAGAGTAAAGATTTGAAAAGAAGTCGCGGGTCTCAAAGAAAAGTAGCAGATTTTGAAAAGAATGAGTCAGAATCTCTGGAAGATTTTGTGCAACTCATAATTTATAGATCACACATTTTCATACTTATCAATGGTAAAATTACACAATGACGACTTCAAGTACTCATTGTGCAAGATGGATAAGACCAAGCATATAGTAAAACTTACACAATGTGTAAGTTTGATTGAACATTTCAATGACAAAAGAATATAATGTGTATCATGAAATCTACTATCGGTAAAAGTATTGATTTAGAAGTTACCAATGACAACTTCAACTACTCAATGTGTAAGATGGATTCAAGCAAATGGTAAAACTTACACAATGTGTAAGTTTGATTGAACCTATAAATGATAAGACCAAGTAATTGGATGAGTATTTAAACCTACTTATCCATTTCACAAATTCACTTCTATTCAAGCCTTGCTTGTTAATTTGAAAAGATGAATTTTAGAGGTAGTTTATCAAATACTAGAGATGAGCATTCACCACATTCTCGTAAGTTGGAAGAGGAGATAAGAGATTGGGAGAAGGAAATTAGAGAATGGGATAAAGAACAAGCATTATTGATGCATTTGTACTCGTCTAACAATTCTCTCATAGCCTCTTGCATCGATGAAGATGAACAACCAATGCATAAAGGCTCCATTCCTAGTCATATAGTCATTAATCATGGCAAGGAAGCAGGACATGTGACTATGGAATGACTACTTTTCTGCAAATCCAACATATGGGGAAGACTTTTTTTGTAGACGTTTTCGAATGCGTTGAGATCTATTTCTTTCAGCATTATTGATGCAATTGAAGATCGCATAATTTTCTTAAAACTGCACCGACAGACATGCATTATCTACCTTGCAAAAATTTACAGTTGTTTTTCAAATGATGGCATATGGAGTATCAATAGATTCCATTGTCGAATATGTAAGGATTGGTGAGTCCATTGCAATTCTTTGTATGAAAAGATTTTATCGTGCAATTGTTGAGATTTTTGGTAAGGTATATTTGAGATCTTTTAATGCAAATGATATTGAAAGGTTATTGTCCAAAAGTGCTGAACGAGGTTTTCTAGGTATGTTGGGAAGCCTTGATTGTATATATTGGGAATGAAAGAATTGTCTAACTCCATGAGTTGGATAGTATTCGGGGAACCATGGCCACCCATCTATCATTACAGAGGTAGTGGCCTCTTATGATATATGGATATGACATGCATATTTTGGATTGCCGGGTTCCAATAATGATATAAATGTCTTGTAGTCATCTAATTCGACGGTTAACATAGCTCAAAACATAGCTCCTTCGCTTCATTATACCATTCAATTGACTAATTATAATATCAACTACTACTTGTTAGATAATATATCCTAAATGGTCAACTCTTGTTCAAAACATTTCTAATCCACAAGACTCTAAGAAGCAATATTTTGCAAATGATGCAAGAGGCATGTCGAAATGATGTAGAAAGAGCATTTAGTGTTTCCCAATCACAATTTTCAATTATCAAAGAACCAACACGTTATTGGGAAAAATAAGTGCTTCATGATATTATGTCAGTAGTATAATAATGCATAATATGATTATAAAAGATGTATTTGACACTCATGAGAGCATTGTTAATTTGAATGTGATGTTTGCTCCAAATTGATATGATAGTAGATAAACAAAATAATTTAATCTGCCTGCTCTCCATAAACAAATTAAAGATAAATAAGCTTTTATTATGCACTTCGAATGCATTAATTAAACATTTATGAGAAATGTATAATAACAATGTTTCTTGATGTTAATGTATTAGTTTAAGCAAAATGATGTGCAAAACATTATGTGATGTAATTTCCATGTTCTTTTTTTTTTCAATATGAAGTTATATTTTTATTTCTAAGAAATTATTGCATTAATTATTCAAATCTTAATGTTTTAGTATCCAACTCCAAAACTTAACAATCTTCATTTTCAACATGTTTTAAAAATAATAAAAATATATTATGTCATTTTCAAAAATAATTTAATAAAAATTAAATTATTTTATGAAAAATGATAAATTATTAAAAATAAATTCATACTAAAAATGAATATATTAAAATCATTCATTATATAATATATGAAAAGTAATTCAAAATTAATAAATAATAATAATAAAAATAAATATGTCTTGAAAAATAAAAGTATGTTATAAAAATATTATTAAAATAACTATTTTATTATTATAATAATAAAATAATAAAAGAATAGTAGTATAATAATAAAATAATAGGGGAATAATGTTTACCAAAATGAGGGCCCCATCATCTTTATATTTAGAGATGTAAATAATGAATCTCCAAAATAGAGAATTATTGGAATGTGGTTTTTGCCCTAAAATCTCTATGTATAGAAATAGAGTAAAAATTAAAGCACTATTGGAGATGCTCTTAAAGGCTTATAGGTATGGCAAATTTCTAGTAGCTCATACTTCAAGCTCCATGATTACTATAAAAGGCTTATTACAAATCCGTAGAGAAGTCTTGACCCTAAAAGGCCTATAGGCCAATCTATGCGAGTAATTCATGATAAAAGGCTATGCTACATAGTAAACACCTCCTTATTCAAGGTCTATAGTCAAACTCAATTCTAATACCTTTTTGAAACCCTATGTTTGTATGACTACTTTGATCAAAACCACTTTTGATGTAGAAAATACCATGAAGATAGAAAATAAAATGACATAAATAAATAGGATATCTACAATAAAAGAGCAAAACAAAGGATATATAGTTTTACTTTCTTTTAAGCACAAATCATGAGATGCTTCCTTAACTAACACTAAGGCTCCTTTATTTGGAACTTGGAAAGTATTGAGGAAAGAAAATAGAGAGAAAAATAAAGAAGAAAATTGGAAGAAAATTAAAAATAGGTTCAAACTTAATGAATCAATTCTAGAGATGGCAATTAAGGTGAATTGATCGGACAGGCCTCACACTAGGCCAAGGGTACAACCGGGTTAGGACGAGCTAGGCCTAATTTACATCAGGCTGCCATTTTGCTGGCCCAGCTTAGCCCTATACTAGGCCAACAACCTAGCAGGCCAATGCAGCCTTATGTGTACCAAAAAAAAAAAAAAAAAGAAAAAAAAGAAAAAGGGCAATTATGCTTTAGGGTTTCATGGGCATCATATTTAACGTTACACCCATGAAAGCATCCAATTTAAACCTAAAACCTATGATATCAACTAAATTAACCTTAAGGACATAAAAAATTCAAAATGCCAACACTACCCTCCTTTCCTTCAACCCCACATGCTCACTCAACTGACTAGCCCCTTTCCCCCTACCCCACCCCAACCCATATGGCAACACCCATGTCCATGCTACCCTAGCTAGGGTTATTATACTTACTCCCTTCGGTAACCCTATTCGAGTAAGTGAGCGGGTTGTCGCTCGTGGGATGTAGTATCACCGTCGAACCACGAAAAATCTAAGGTATTCCTCTTCTTGTTTTTCTTTCCGATTCTTATCACATTGTTGTACATGATTCTTCAACAACCTGTATTAGGAGAGAAGGCTATGAGCTACTATCTCCCCTACGAACATAAGAAGTCATTGATTCTCGAACTGATCGGTGATATAGGAAGGTTATGATGTGTTGGTGCAAGATTTGGTACGCATTTGAGTGGAAAACAACCCTAAGGAATGAATGACAATGTAAATGGAAAGATTAAAAATGAGGGTTGGTGGTCACTATCGTGACGTGCTTCGCCGATGAGGTGATGTACTACGCCATGGATGAGAATCTCTCGCAACAATTTGGTTGAAGTCGAGAGCCTGGCAGATGTAAAAGTCACAGGAACAAGCCACTTCTTAAGAAGAAGTTGTATGGTCTAAAGATGGCAGAGGGGTCAACACTAGATAAACATATAAACGTGTTTAATCGGGATTATGTGATTTGAATCAGTTGATGTGAAGTTCGACGAGGAAGACATGGCATTGATTTTACTGAATTCTCTACCCAAGTCTTATGATAATTTGATTACCACATTGATATAGGGGAAAGAAACCCTAGAATTAGAGGAAATCATAGCTGCTCTACTATCCTTTAATCAAAGGAAGAAAGCCAATGATGGGAGTTCACAAGGTGAAGGGCTTATGGTAAAGGGTAATCAGGAGCGTGGGAGAAACAAGTCTCAAAGTGATTCGAGTAGAAAAATCTAGATCCAAATCGAGGAGAAGGAATGATATTCAGTGTTACAAGTGCGGGAAAAAGGGGCACATAAAATAAGAATGTCCAGAATGGAAGAAAGGGAACACAGAAAGTAGAGAGAGTCCATCAAAGTCTACGAATGTAGTAGAAGAAGGAGACTCAAAGAGCAGTGATGGTGATAAGATTTCAGTTTCATCCATTCGAGATCATTTGGCATATTCTTAGATTATGGATTCTACATGTTCTTATCATATGACGCCCAATAAAGATTGGTTTGACACTTATAGGTTAGTAAATTCTGGTTATGTTTTGATGGGCAATAATGCTTCATACAGGGTTTTCGAAATGGGGAATATCAGAGTTAAGATGTTTAATGATGTCATTGTAACATCAGATGATGTTGGGATATGTTCTTAACTCGAGGAAGAATATACTTCATTGGGAACTTAGATTATAATGGTTTTAATTACAAATCTACCAATGGAGTAATGAAGTGAGAAAGGTGTTTTGACAATGATGAAGGAGCGTGAGCCGGGCAAGGTGGAATATCTACAAAATGACGGCACCACAACTTTAGGTGGAGCTACAACTATAGATCTTGAGTTAGACAGTACAACCTTTGTGGCATTTGCGGTTAGGGCATATGTAGCGTGGGATGATGGAGCTTCATAAGAGAAAACTATTGAAGGGTATCAAAATGTGAAAGCTTGAGCTCTGTAAATATTATGTTTTTAGGAAACAAAATAAGGTGCAATTCAAGACAGCTACACACAAGACAGAAGGGATTCTTGATTATGTTCATACAGACGTTTGGGGGCCCGTACAGACAACATCGTTGGGAGGTAGTGTATATTTTATGAGTTTTATTGCTGACTACACACAGAAAGTTTGGTGTATTTCATGTGACACAAGTCAGAAACATTTGACAAATTCAAGTCGAAAACCTATGGAAACTAAATAGGAGGAAGATCAAATGCCTTAAGTCAGATAATGGTACAGAGTACATAAACTTAAGATTCATAGAGTTGTGTAAGGAGCATGGGATTAAGAGGCAGTTCACAGTCTGGAAGAAACCATAGTAGAATGGTGTGGTAGAGAGGATGAATAGATCTATAGCTAAAAGAGCTCGGTGTATCAAATTGAATGCAAGGTTAGAAAAGAAGTTCTAGGTAGAGGTAGTGAGTATGGCATGCTACTTGATTAATAGGTCACTAAGGGCAGCATTAGATGGGAAAGTTGCAGAAGAGGTATGGACAGGTAATGAGGTAGACTACTTAAGGTTAAGAGTGTTCGGATGTCCAACCTATGCACACATTGTTGGAGATGAGAGATCAAAGCTTGATGCTAAGTCTAGATAGTGCATTTTTTTAGGATATCAGAAAGGGGTAAAAGGCTTTAAGTTGTGGGATTCGAAGGCAAACAAGGTGGTGATTAGTAGAGATGTGACTTTTGATAAGAAATCCATGTGGCAGAATACTCAGAAAGATGAGAATCAGGCTCCGAGAAATCATTACAGTGATGAGTATATGGTACAGGTGGAGCTAGAGACTCATAATACAAAGAATGATACTCAGAATGCAGAGAGAGCTAATACAAAAGATCAGCAACCCTATAGTATAGCCACAAGTAGAGACAAGTGCACTATCAAGCCATTTACCAGGCGTGGTTTTGAGGATTTGGTTTCTTATGCCCTAATCACTAGGAGTGGAGATCTAACTAACTTTCAGGAGGCAGTTTGGATGGGTTCCATGGAGGAGGAGATGCAATCTTTGCATAAGAACCAAAGGTGGGAGTTGGTGGAACTTCCTAAAGGGAAGAGGGCTATATGGTGCAAGTGGGTGTACAAGAAATAAAGAAGCAAGCTGCATAAGAAGGGTGAAAAGTTCAAGGCTCGCCAGCAAAGGGTTACCATGGGCTAGGTCGACTATGATGAGATTTTTTCCCCGTGGTCGACATACATCTATCGAACAACGCTGAAGTTTGAGAAGTATTTTACGCCGATGGAAATAAGTAGATGGATGTAAAGACAACCTTCCTTCATGGTGAGTTAGAGGAGACTGTCTACATTGTACAACTAGAAGGGTTCACTCAACATGAACAGGAACACTTGGTCTATAAATTAAAGAAATCATTATATGGGTTGAAGCAGTCCCCAAGGTAATGGTACAAGAGATTCAACTCCTAAATGATCCGAATTGGCTACAAAAGATGTGAGTATGACTGTTGTGTTTATGTGCGAGTCTTGATGATGGTTCATATAATTTTTTTGTTGCTTTATATGAATGATATGTTGATTGCTGCAAAAAGTATGAGTGAGGTCCATAAATTGAAGATCTTATTGAGCAAAGAATTTGACATGAAGGATTTAGGTGTAGCTAAGAAGATTATTAGGATGACGATTTGTAGAGAAAGAGTTCTAGTGAGATTATGGTTGTCTCAGAGTGGCTATGTTAGGAGGTGTTGGAGAGGTTCAACATGGAGAATGCAAAACCAGTAAGTACAACTTTGGTGAACCATTTCAGATTGTCTACTATATAGTGCCCAAAGACAGATGATGATGTACATGACATGTTAAAGGTCCCATATGCAAGTACAAGGTGCTCGATGTATGCGGTTTGTACAAGACCGACGGCACAGCCGTTAGTGCCAGAAGAAAAAGCTTTTACCTAATCTGGTAGATCGCATCACATCGATGCAGCCAAGTGGGATCTTCATACTGAGAGGGACAACAAACTATGAAATCATGTTTAGTAGACAATAGAGTGTTCCTTCAGTTGTGAGATATGTAGATGCAGATTATGCAAGGGATTTGGATGACAAGAGGTCTACCACAGGTTATGTGTTCACTCTTGGTGGAGGACCTATTTTTTTGGAAGTCTATAGTTGTAAAACCTGAGTAAATTTGAACTTTTCAAAAAAGGGCAAAATGGTAAATTATCGCTACAGTATAGGTTTTAAACCTAGAATTTTTCTAGATATTGGATGACGAAATAGACCTTACCGTTGGATTCATCTCATAAAATCTAGTTACCCAAATGAATTTCGTCAAATTCCGAGACAGTCGGAATTTTCACTTTTTTCAAGGCAATAAGTGTCTAGTGACCCCAAAAACGGAATTTTTGGGAAAATTTCAAAAGTTGGGAAATAATTTAAGTAAAGTTCATTTTAAAATAATTTGAACTTAAATCAAGACGAAATAAATCGTTTCGAGGTAGAAACGAACCAGGACGGGTCGTGGACACGTGGCGCGATGTGGGCCACATGCCTAACTTAAGCATTAACTTAGAACAAAAGAGAATTTGGGAGAGAGGGAGCCCATTTTCTGGTCTGCATGAGAGAGGAGAAAGGGAGAAAAAAAAAGAAAGAAACCAAAACTTTTCTCTTCGATTTATGGAGTTTCGTCTGGCCGAATTGGCTGCCACAACGAAGTTCATCTACTAACAAGGGTTATGCGTGGGTACCAAAAAACACTTAGATTTCGCATGATTCAAGTAAGGAGTTCGGGAAATCAAGAAAGCTTGCTTAGAAGTGTCAACGGACTTTAGAGTTTCCTCTTATATGCTTCAAGAGGTAGGGATTCTTCCAACTTTGGTTTATTTTTCGCTCTAAGGGCTGTTTAGCTGTGTTTTTTTTGCCCTAAGGGGCTGTTTGGTTGGGTTTTATGGCCTAAGGGGCTGTTTGGCAAAATTTTTAGACTGTGGGAATGCTACCCTATTTTGATCCTATGAAACGTCTAGATTTTGGGACTAATTTTCAATTGGAAAGAGAGGGAATTTGGACTAGTTCCTTACATAGAAATTGTAGCTCCAATATTGAACTTGATGTTAGGCTTTTGACTCACTCAAATTGGACTGATATATAGCTCAAGTTATGGTCCATTTTCCAGACTGCCACAGGCTACCCTGTTTTGACCCTATACATTGTTCAGATTTTTGGATTGATTTTCGATTGGGAAAAAAAGGGAATTTGGACTAGTGTTGTTCATGGAAATTATATCTACATCTGTAAACTTGATTTAGGCTTTTGAATCACCGACCTGGGACTTATACTCAAGTTATGGTCCATTTCCTGTAATCATACAACTGGGCGTTGTTTAATGGCTCTGCTTCAAGATTTCGGGGACCCGTTATGGACTAGTTTTCGAATCGAGTTAAGAACTATCCCATGGTCTATTATGGTCATAGAGAATTCTTGTGGGAATCTCTATGTCAACCTGTCTTGATAATCAACACTGAACGAATGGTTTCGACATACCGTGCAACTGACGCGGCGCTCACACAACCAAATACATGATAGAGGTCATATGATTGTTCATCCATGTCTGTCAGGTTTATCAAGGAGGCTGAGTCCGCACCCTGAAGTCCCGGGAGATAAAACAACGCCAGCTTTTGAGTTAAGATTAGACCACCGGCAAATGATTTAACGCAATGAGATATTCATTGAATGGCGACTCGTTTGAACTTCGAAAATACCGATCGATATGAACATCATGACAAAAAACGGTGAGATGCATCATGAGAACATCCATATGCATGAAGATCATCATGACGCATACAGAGGTACGGAAAATGGCACATCGCGACGAACGCACGAGTGATAACGATCAATGATATTAACGATTACATCGCGATTACGCTCGAATATGGTCCGTATTATGGGATACGCCCAATGTAGGGTCGCACGTTGTGGCATGAAAATGAAAATATGTAGGGTAAAGCAAGTAGGATAGATACCCTCGTGAAAGACCCTAGATTTTTGGCTATACATATGTGTCAAACTGAGTTTCTGAAAGTGTAGGAAGGTGTGCAAAGCTTGTGGTGAGACTCCGAAAATTCGCTACCCATAAAAAGATACATGAGTTTTGTATACAAATGATCATTGAGGTGTAACATCTAAAAAGCTTTTGGTTTGAAAACAAATGAATTTTATTTGTAAAATGATCATTGGATGTAATCCAGAAATGATGGATTTTATCACTCATGGGCTTTAGCATTGTGTGTGAGCCGATAAGGACTCTAGTGTATTTGACTAGCCCTCGTCTCATTTATGGTACGTGAGGATTTCATAGTAGAAATTTCATATTTTTACTTGGAATGTGAATGTGAATTGTGAACATGACCATTACATATGCACTTAGGTGGGGAGTAGCCTCTATAGGAGTTTACTCTACTGGGCGTGGCTCACCCTTTATGGGAAAAACATTTTAGGTGTAGGCAGTACACAGGTGGACAATGCTCACTCGAGGCTGCAATCGTGAAGAAAGCCGGGTTGTAGCTTTGTAATCATTTTTGTAAAGATGTTTGGAAACAAACTAGTTCTAGCATGTATATTTTGTATAAGTGTGTTGTAATTAAACTCTTAAGGACTATTGTAATATAGGGCTTCAGATATTTTTACTATGGATAAATTGCCTCTGGCTGGGCCACTTTACTCATAAAATGGACCCCCGCAAATATTGTGTTATATTGGGTTCCACGGGTCATGTTATCAGATATCCCCACAGTTGTATTTCTTTGGGTAGAGCTCCCCGTACAAAGGAGACTCTGTTCGATTTTTGTTAAATTATGGGTTCCGATAAAGGGGACACAACAATGTGGTATTATGTTACCCGACATCCACAAGTTTTTTGAGGGTTGACGGTTGGTCAAGGGGACCCCCGGGTTTTGGGGTGTCATACCTTTGTATTAGAGCTTAGGTGTATGATTACATAGTGCTCGATATCTGATACTAACTTCACAGCTTTGTATCAAGGCGTAGGAATGCAATTACCTAGGGCTTGATGGGCATGGGTTTAGACCATTGCATTCATTGTGCATTTCCTGTTTTGTACTTCGTGATTATGTGTATATAGGAAAAGATGAACACTAGGCTTAGAGAACATAACCTTAGAGGTTTGGAAAATGAATGAACGGATTAGTTCAGGATGTGATGTCTATTAGTGGTTGGCTTATCCACTATTAGTTAGACTAGAAAAGGAATCTCAATTTTCTATTTGACATGTATAGATGGCAAGTCGAGGAAGAGGACGTAGAGGGCGTGGATGAGGTAACAACCGAATGCCGTCGACCTTCGATTAGCAAGCCTTCATGGAGGGTATTGGTTCTGCGACTGCGACCATTGCATAGGCGAGTGTTGTGGCTACTACCATTGCACAGGCTAGTACAATGGTGGGCCAAGGGGGATCAAGTAACCTCCAAAGGTTTAAGGCACACCATCATCCAACATTGATGGGAAGAGGGGACTCGATGGTAGCTGATCATTGGTTCCGACAAGTCAGAAAGATTTTGGAGGATATGGAGATCACCTCTGATGCCACACGGATAAGACTAGTAGCATTCCATCTAGAGGGTGAATCCCAAGTGTGTGGACAACAAGCCCCCAAGTGTGACTCGGAGGCAATGACATGGGAAGAGTTCCATGAGTTCTTCATGGACAAATATTTCCTAGCTTTTGCTCGACATGCAAAAGCTCGAGTGTTCCTAGAACTGAAACAAGGAACGATGACAATGTTGGAACACATGGATAAGTTCATTGAATTAGCCCATTTTGCTGATGATTATGTGGCCACAAATATGGCCAAAGTGAGAAAGTTGAGGATGGTCTAAAATTGTCCATTCGGGGTAAAATTGTGGGACTTCTCCTACAAGAAATAGACTTAATGATCATGACAACAATGACCATTGAGAGGGAGGTAGACGATGCACAGAACATTCGGGAAGCAGGTGTTAAAGATAAGTGAAATATTTGGGCTTAGAGGTTGAAACCTTGGAAGAGTCGTTGCATGTGAGTTCTCCCCCTGTGAACCAGGTGAATGTCAGATGAGATATGTCGATCAGGAGTTGTAGATCTCAGGGGTTCTATTCACTATGAACCTTAAGGTCATGGACATGTCGAAGTTTGATGTCATCCTTGGGATAGACTGGTAGACGGCACACCGAGTCGTCATAGATTGTGATCGCAAGAGAGTTACCTCCTACACATCCGACGGTATTTGTTTTATGTTCGTGGGGATAAGTGATCGATGCTTTTTACTCCTAGGCCAGGTACCTAATTTTTTTAGGTGGCATGGGAAATTACTGGTCAAGGGCGCTTCTCCACTCGGAGAACTGGGTGAGACAAGACTCGAGTCTACCTTTGGTATCAGGAGGAACGAGGACGTTTTCCCGACGAACTACTAGATTGCCTCCGCATGGTCAGATCACCATGGAGTTACACCCTAGCATTGCCTATTTCTATGACTCAAGATGTAATGACGCCGCTGAAAGGTAAGAACTTAAGGTCCACATAAGAATTGTTGGACATGGGATTTATTAGACTGAGCACTTTACCGTGGGGCGCTCCAGTTCTGTTTTCCAAGAAGAGGGACAAGACTCTTCGGCTGTGTATAAATTACCTGCAGTTGAATAGGGCTACTATCAAGAATAGATAACCTTTGCCAAGGATCGATGATTTATTTGATTAGCTGAGAGGGGCGCGGGTCTACTATTAGATAGATCTCCCACACCGGTTACCATCACTTAAGAGTTAGGGAGGCAGATATCCTTAAGATGACTTTTAGAATGCGATATGGGCATTTTGAGTTCACAATGATGCCGTTCGGATTGACGAATGCTCTAGCGGCATTCATGGATTTTATGCATAGGATGTTCCAGCCCTTCCTAGATTGGTTTGTTGTGGTTTTTGTGGATGACATCTTGATCTACTCCAAGTATGAGAAGGATCACGAAATGCCATTACTCGAGGATTGTTCCTTCTTTATCCGAAGAGAACATCAATTCATATGCCAAATTCAAAGAAGTGTGAATTTCCACCATCGAGGTGAGATTGTTGGGGCATGTGGTATCTGTTGGGTTTCTACTGGCGATTAAGCATAAATACACAACGGAAAAAATTAAAAATTTCTCTTTTTTCTAACCCAACAAAGGATCCATGTGATCCGATGAGATGATTCAGGGATAGAAGAATACCTTATTCTCGTTAGAAGATCCTTGTTCGCAACAAGAAAAGGCCAAACCCTCCTCGGCTGAATCGGGGGCACAGCCAGATTGCTCCACCTCTACAATCTTTATCCACACGAACGAGCTTTCTTCGAAACCGAGAGAAAATAGTGTGCTAGCACCGGTCGAGTCTCACGAAACTCTTAGCCGCCTTTCTCAATTGTGGAAAAATGGAATGAATTGATTCTCAAGACAGATCCTCGGTTTAAATACCACTCTAGCCCAAGGGTAGAAGCTCCACCTATTCTATGTGTGTGAGCCTGTAGGTCCACATAATGTTGGTAGTGGGCTTTGGGTGCCCATTTTGAGCCCATGCATCATAAGCATCTCTAGCAAGGCATTATGACCACCCAAATTATGTGGATGTCAATAACCCGACATAACCTAATCCATAATAAATGTCATAGTCCCTTTGTCTCACAATATCCTAATTGAACACAAGGCATGGACTATGTCTCCCTTATAAAGTTTAATCATGCAATTTTCTCGACCTCCAAGTAAACTGATAATACAAATGACATTAATAACCCTTATTAATTCATTTGAGCATGGCCATGCAATTCCCGGGCCTCACATGTCGAGGGGCCCACCTGACTATCTAAATGAGGGACAAATCCCTTTCATCCACTCACGGTCCCTCTCTACATGATTTATTATATGTCCAATCACAAAGATGTATTACCACCCTATTACGCTGATGTTGAATCTTGTGTCAAAACATAAAAGCTCATGTAGTGGACCCATGGTGTGTAAGGTCGAAGGATAAAAGAAGACATTATTATGATTTAAAGTACTGCGACTTATAATCCATGTAGTATTCTCATGGTGGGTCGATCCAATATAATGTTCACCAACATGTATTTATGAGCTGACTTAATATCATATATGCATGATCAATAGAACATGATCATCAGTCAAACTCCATACTAGTCTTAATTCACTATTGCTCCATCAATAATGAACAACCAGGGACAATTTAGAATAGTATTCTATTTGAAGTCCAGGGCTCTATTATCAAGTCACACACTTGATGACCATAAATGGAATCAACTATTCATGGAGTAAATCACTAAATTAAAAATGTAAGATGATAATGAAAATGCCTCTTTATTATTAAAATATGAAAGTAATAACAATTAAACTATTGCCCTAGGGCACATCACTAACAATCTCCAACTTGTACTAGGGCCAATCTGACATGTATCTAATACCCATTGACCTAATATGACTCTCATGCTTCACTTGTGGGAGTGGCTTAGTTAGTGGATTTGCAATGTTGTCATTAGTAGATACTTTGCATATCTTGACATCTCCTCTCACAACACCCTCGATGAGATGAAAACGCCTACATGTATTCGATCTCCGATGTGATCTAGGTTCCTTAGCTTGTGCTATAACCCCATTATTATCACAAAATAGGTCCACCGGGTTTGAGATACTAGGAACCACTCCAAGTCTAGTGATGAACTTCTTGATCCAAACAACCTCCTTAGTTGCTTTTATCTAGCCATATACTTAGTCAGAGAGAACTCCGCTACTATGTTCCTGCTTTTGAACTTTTCCAACTAATAACACCTCCATTCAAACAAAACACAAAACCTAACTGCGATTTGAAATCATCCTTGTCCGACTAGAAGCTAGCATCGGTGTAACCATTTACAACTAGCTCATCTTCCTGTCCTCCATAAATTAAGAATGTATCCTTAGATCTTCTGAAGTACATAAGGATATTCTTAACTAATGGCCCGACTTTCATCAAGACCTGACCGGGTATCTCGCTAGTCATACTTAAGGCATAATGACACATCCTGGGCCGAGTACACAACATAAACATACATGATAGAACCAATAGCGTAAGCATATGGAATCTTACTCATTCGTCTCAATATCTCGCATCGTTAGACACCGAGTCTTGCTTAGACTAATGCCATGACAATATAGGAAAAAAACTCTCTTTAGAGTTTTGCATACTGAACCTATTTAGTACTTTGTCTATATATGTACTCTGACTTAGGCCAATCATTCTTTTAGATTTGTCTCTATAGATCTTAATGCCTAGAATATAGGTGGCCTTACCTAAGTCTTTCATTGAGAAACAACTACCTAGCCAAGACTTGACATTCTACAAAGCTTGGATGTCATTTCCAATGTGTAGGATGTCATCAACGAGCACTATAAAAACTATCGCAGCCCTAATAACCTTCTTGTAAATTATTGAAGGTTCATCTTCATTTTGATAAACCAAATACTTTAATTTTTCATCAAAATGAAGATTCCAAATTTTTGAGATGTCGTTTCCAATCCATAAATGGATTCAAGCTTCGCATACCTTTCCAACATTCTCGGATTTACAAACCTCTGTCAGGTCATGTACACATCCTGCACTTTCCATTAAGAAATGATGTTTTGACATCCATTTTCCATATCTTGTAATTATAGTATGCATCTATGGCTAATAGGATTCTAATTGACTTAAGCATAGCCACATCAGAAAAAGTTTCTACCATAGTCATCATCACGTGCTTGTTAAACCTTTGCAAACTAATCGTGCCTTAAAAGGTATGCATATCACATCCATGTCAGCTTTCTTTTGAAGACCCACATGCACCTGGCGTCTTTAGCTATCGCTTTAATTCTAACAAAGGTCCAAACTTACTATCATGCATGGATTGCATCTAGATTTCATGGCTTATAGCCATCTATCTAGAGTCTAGACTCCCCATATGGCCTCTTAGTAAGATGCTGCCTCCTTCACATGGATCCAAGAGAATGACGTCATGATTGTCGCCATGTGAAATCCATATCTCTCAGATTCTCGACAATATCTCACTGCATCTTCTTAGGTCTCAGGGTACTTGTGGTAGTTCAACAACATTTCATGGAACTCACTAGTTTCATAACCTCGTTCAATGCTTCTTTCAGGAGCTTGAATTTCATAAGATGAATTTACTCCAATTAGTTCTTTGATATGTGCCATATTTAAAAATATAGCATTTCGAGCAACAAACACTTTGTTCTTCGAACTATCAGAGAAGTAGTATCCTTTTTTGTTTCTTCTCGTGATACCTCACAAAAAGGCATTCAAGTGCTAATTGTCGTAGATTCGACACTTCACAAATTTCAAATTTTAAGAAAAGACAAACTGAAGGCTTCCTAGTCCATATCTCATATGGTTTCGAACCGACTTAGATGGAAACGAAGCATTAAGTAGAAATGCAAAGATTTTCTAAGGCATACTTCAAAAGGATATCGAAGATCTAATTGACTCATCATTATTCTAACCATATCTAATAAGGTCTTCTATTTCTCCGTTCGAAACACCATTCCATCAAGTGTTCGTAGGAGTCAATTGTGAAACTATTCCATAATCTTTAAGATAGTCATCAAAATCTTGCCTTAGGTATTCACCATCTCGATATGTTCGAAGAGCTTTTATACTTTACCAAGTTGGTTTTTACCTCATTCTGAAGCTGAACTTTCAAAAGACTCACTCTATGTTTCATTGTGGATAAAAAGATAAATCTCATATCTACTATAATCATCTGTAAAGGTAATGAAGTATTGGTAGCCTCCTCTGGCAGTAGAACTTATCTACCACATACATCATCAAGCATAAGGCCTATTAAGTCATCAACCCTTTCACTATGAACTCCAGAAGGGTGCTGTCATTTTGCCTAGCAAACAAGATTCATACTTCATAAGATTCAAAATCGAATGAATGTAAAAGTCTAGTCTTGCCGGAGCTTGGAAATACGCTTTCTCGCTTATACGGGCCTAAACGACAGTTGTTAAAGATAGGTCAGGTTTAAAATCATTGCATCTAAACCTTGGTATTAATGTTATGTATAGACTTCTCAGATTGAGGTCGTTAAGCTAGATATGTGAGACCATTTGATAAGTGAGCATCCCCATAAAAGATATCACCATAATGAATGGAGCAAGTATTATTCTTAATAATAAAAGAGAATACAACCATGTCCAAACAAGAAATGGAAATGATATTCCTACTCATTACAGGAACATAATAACAATTATCTAATTCCAAAATTAGTCCCGAAGGCAACGATAAATTATAAGTTTCTATAGCTAAAGTAGCAACTCTTACTCCATTGCCTACTCATAGGTCCACCTCGCCTTTAGCCAATGGTCTACTGTTTTTGAGACCTTGTACATTTACACAAATGTGAGATCCACAACCAATATCCAATACCCATGAATTGACTTCTATTACATTGATACTTGAAGATGTAGTCTCACTACCCTTCTTCTTCTTCAAATCTTCCAAGTAGAGCTTGCAATTCCTTTTCTAATGACTGCCTATCATGAAAAGCATTGCCCTTCCTTTTCGTCTTCTTAGCCTCTTTAGGTTGTTTAGTTTTAGGCTTTTTCCTTTAGTATCGTGGATTAGGCTCGGGCTTGTTATCCTCGCCTTGCTCCTTTGTTACCCATTTCCCTCGTGTCCTTACCCTTACCCTTTTGAATAATCAAAACATTACTAGTAGTCTTAATGTTCTACTCAACAGTCTTAAGCATCCCGTGTAGCTAAGAAATCTTTTTCTCTATGTTATACATATTGTAGTTCATAAAAAAACCATTATAAGCATCGTGGCTGGAGAATGATATCAAGTACACTACTAATCGGCACTGCTTCTCAAGACGATCTAGGTAGCCCTTCTTAAGACAATAGGGTCGACCGAAATATTATAAACCATTTTCAAGTAAAGAATGCCTTTATACAAGAAACTCTAAATGTGGGCCCGCTTCGAACGATGTCTCGACACAAAGTTATCATGGTAAATGCCTCCATATCAACCATCTGCTTTTGAAGCTCAGATTCCATGGTGGCAAGCATGAGGCATTTAACATCGACTGAATCATTTTGATGCTTAATATATTATCCCTTTGAGCCCTAGGAGAATTTGCTGCAAGTTCTTCAGGGATGGGTTCATCTAGGACATGTAACTTCTTTTCTTGCATGAGAACGATTCTTAAGATTTGTGCCAGTCAAGGAAGTTGGTCCTATTGAGTTTGTCCTTCTCAAGGACTGATCACAGTGACAAAGTTGGTGTGTTGTTTGTTGCCTTTATCTACAAGTCATATGCAAAGTATTTTAGAATTTCAATAATTAAATATACAAGGCATAAAATACTCCTACTAGACATAACCAAATATTTAACCCTCTTATTTTAATTTGATAATCTCAATATTTGAGACTTTAGTTGTAAAACTCGAAAAATATAATTTTCTGATAAAGCGGTAAAAACTGGGTATCAAAGTAAAAATCAAATTTTTCTAGATCTCGGATGGCGAAACGAAATTCACTGTTAGAATCATCTCACAAAATCTAGCTACCGCTACCGACTTCGCTGAATCGAGACAGCTTGGAAATTTCACGCTGTTCGAGGCACCGAGGGCAAGACGGCACTTTGCAAGCGTAGAGTCATTACATCGCGCATGTCAATTGCGTGCTAAGTCAAACAAAGAGCTTATGGGTCTTATAAGAGACATATGGCAAACACATACGACAGTAGTAATCCAAGGTAGATGGATAAGGTGATAAGGGTAATCCAAGGAGCCAATGGGGTATTGACATGTGGCAAAAAGTACTCTCCAAACTCGACTTTAGACCAAACAATTCGGGAGGAAGACAAAAAGGGAGAAAGGAAAGGAAAAAGGGAGAGAAGAAGAAAACTTAGTGAGAGAAGCTCCACCTTCTCTAGCTTCCACGACCATCGCGCCTCTCGGCGGATCAAGAAGAAAAGTGCTTCCCGCACGTAGAGTTTCTATGTAGATCGAAACGGAGTTTCACAACCCAAGAGGTAGGTTTTCTTCTACTTTGGTTACCTTCACACCTGAAAGTGGTCAGGTGGTGTCTCATCTTCCAAGGGAATGTTCGTTGCATTTCAACCATGGGAAGCTTCGCCATATTTTGATCATACGCACAAATTTAACTAGGACTGGCTTTGGAGGGAAATAACAGGAATTTGCAGTGGTCATTCAGGTATTACTGTGTTTTGGCCATCGCTGAACTTGATGTTAGGCTTTGAATTTCACCCGACCTCGTAGCCTGGTTATGGTCCGTTTACCCTGAACTATCTAAGTGGAAAGGCTGGCTGGGCCTACGGCTGTGAGTCACCGCTTGTGGAGCCTGACCACAAGAGATACCAGGCAGAGGGCTGGTCGGCTAAGAGTCAGCCGGTAGGGAGTTTCCTGGCTAAGAGTCGGGCCTGGGCTTAGGTCAGTGTGAGGCCTTCAACTTTGGACGACCATAACTTCTTCGTCCGAACTCCGTTTCGGGTGTTCTTGGACTCTATGGAAAGCCCATTGAGTCAAGATTTCATCCATATTCCTATGAAGGACATTGGGAAATCGGGTCAGCCAGGGTTGGCCAGTTAGTGCTGGACGGCTAGGATTGGTTAATCATGCGTGACCTCCAACTTCGGAAGGTCATAACTTATTTGTCCGAACTCCGTTTCGTTTGTTTTTAGACTCTATGGAAAGCCCATTAAGTCAAGATTTCAGCCATCTTCTTGTGGAGGACATTGGGAAATCGAGCTGTCCAGGGTTTTCTGTTAGTTCCGCCGCTGTGGTCACCCAAGAAGTGCCGTCGCTAGATTGGTTAATCATGCGTGACTCCAACTTCTAAGATCGCAATCCTTCGTCCGAACTCGTTGGGTGTTCTGTACTCTATGGAAATCCCATTGAGTCAAGATTTCATCCATGTTTCTATGGAGGACATTGGGAGAACTGGCCAGCTAGGGTGGGCCGTTTAGGGCTGGCCGGCTAGGATTGGCTAGTCATGTGAGACCTCCAACTTCGGAAGGTCATAACTTCTTCGTCCGAACTCCGTTTCGGGTATTCTTGCACTCAATGGAAAGCCCATTGAGTAAAGATTATAGAAATATTCCTGTGGATGACATTGGGTTATCATACACTGCTGAAATCTATGTTTCCAGGCTGCTGGACTAAGCAGGGCTGATATTCATGTGACCTCCAACTTCGACCTGCTATAACTTCTTCGCTCAACCGCTGGGGTGTCTCTCGACTCTATGGAAAGCCCATTGAGTCAAGATTCTAGCCATATTCCTGTGGATGATAGTGGTTTAGCATGACATTCTTAAATATATGTTTTCCCGTGGATCAGTTGGATCGCTAGGCTTGTCGGGTTAGGGCTGGGATATTCATGTGACGCTCCAACTTCGGGATGCCCATAACTCTTCATACGAACCGCTTTCTGTGTGTTCTCGACTATATGAAAAGCTCATGGAGTCAAGAATCTAGCCATAAGCCATTAAATGGAAATAGGTGCTTACATCTATGTCAAAAAACTAAGTGTTTCACTAAGTGTATTAATTGCTATCAATATGGGTGTTTCAAACACATTGGGTTGTAATGTGTTGTGCTTGAACACGGTCATATCTTGGCATGTAGCAAGCTGTATCACTGACATACTATGTCTCAGCCTGGGGATATGAATTATGGCATTAATTGCCTAAGTAATGGTTGGAATTATGTTAATACATGTGTGAATGATGTGTTGACATGAATGAACTGAATGATAGAAAAAGATGTAGTGCATGCTTATGTGATGTACTGATTTGAATGTGTGGAATATTAACATGATTACATGTAGGTTGATGTTGAACTAAATATATAAAATGTTGTGTGCATTAGACATGAGTGTTCATGGCATACACATAGTGTACGGTGTAGAATGTCCATGTAGAGGTCCTCATACATTGGTCATGGGCTTGAGTGCAGTGGCACAAATTGCATTGCATTGGTGTGCGGTAACACTGCATTACATGGGTGTGTGTACATGGTACTGATTTGGCACTGCGTTTGGTGCTGAATTGTGTGGGATTGGGAATGGGACGAAGTCCAATTGAGTTCCATAGTGTTAAATGAAAATGGAAAACGAATAGTGTCGGGCTTAAGCGGCGGGGATAGACACCCCTCGGTGAAAAGCTTGAGAAACAGTTGGAACGAGCGTATCCATTGGTGAAAGCCCCGAAAATGTCGGAGGGTGTAAGAGACCAGCGGTGGACCGGAAGGTGTTGCCCCGAAAAGACAACGATTAAATAAACATCACATAGACTATGAGTTGTGTGATAGGAGTCGGGATTAACTCGGAATTAGTCTGCCCATTGACACTTTTAGTGGGTACTGGTAAGCCGGTAAGAGTTCGATATATGTGTGTCATTGGTACTACTAGTGACAGTTGTCACACTTGGCATAGGCATATGTGAGGGAGTCAGTGAGGACTCGGGACATGGGATAGGGTAAGTCACATTCTCATCCATGGCATGTAGACATTCGAGTAGGAATGTGCATATTTTTACTTAAATGTGGGTATGATTGATTACTGCATGAGCACTTAGGTGGGGAATAAACCTTATAGAAGATTATCACTATTGGGCTTTCCTTGCAGTCGGTGGGACCCCCTTTGTGAATCTGGTCCAATGCGGGTGGACCATATGGGATGAGAGCCAGACAAGACTTTGTTTTTTTTTTTTTGGGTTTGTATTACATTCGAGGGGCGGAACCCAGAGACATGTACTTTGGTATCAAAGGAATTTGTAAGAGACTATGATTATAATTACATCATATATTTTATTATATTGTGAGTTTAAATATGTAGGAATGGGTCTTGATATATGAGACATGTGAATGTGTTATTGGGGCACCCGATATCCACAGGTTTTCCCCGGGTTGACGGGTTGTCAACGGGACCCCCGAGATAGGGGCGTCACAACTTGGTATCAGAGCATAGGTATACGAATACCTAGGGAGCTCGGGTTTGGGTATCCATAAATTTGATCATGATACCAGCGTCATAGCTTGGTATCAGAGCATAGGTATACGAATACCTAGGGACTCGGGTTTGGGTATCCATAAATTTGATCATGATACCAACGTCACAACTTTGTATCGAAGCTTAGGTGCACGAGTACCTAGGATTTGATGGGAAACGGGTTTAGATCATGCATTCATTGTACCTTGATGAAATGATATGTGTGATGTGTTCTTGAATTGAATGATGTGAAATATATACATGATAGATTGTATATGGAATGCTAGGGTTGAGAAACATAACCTTAGGGGTTTGGAAAATTATTTGAAATGAATATGAAATTTCGAAAAATGATTGAAATAAAAGGATTGAGTGGTTGGCAATTAGCGCCACTGAGACGAAGGTGATGAACGGGTCAGTTCATGATTGTTAAGTCTAGAAGTAGTTGGCATGTGCCTTCTTAGTGGAAGCTGAGATAGGTATTTGAAAAATTTTTGACATTTGACGTAATGTAGATGGAAAGTCGAGGCGGATGTAAGGGTCATCCGAAGTGCTAGCCAAGCACCACCGATGTTGACCGATGGGCTTTAGTTGAGGGTGTAAGGTGCGACCTCTTTGCCATTGCATGGTGAGTATATGGTAGCCGGGGAGGTTGACTGACCTCCGAGGAGGTTTAGAATCACATCATCATCGGCGTTCACGGGAGGTCAGATGGTGACAAACCATTATTAGTTCCGTGGCGAGAAGGTGTTGGAGGCTATGGAGTGCAGCCGTTGAGCCGGAGGATCGAGGTTAATTGCATTCCATCTTGAGGGTGAGTCCTAGATATGGTGGGACTGGGTTAAGACCTCTGGACGTAGAGCGATGACTTGGGTATTTGAGTTCATGAGCTCTTCGTAAGGCTAGTACTTTAGACCCTTTGTTAGGCGACAAGGCCCGAAGGGTTCCTAGAAGTGAACGAGGAGCGATGGCCAGTAATGGAGTCACATGGCTAAATTCATAAGTGCTTAGATTAGCCCTAATAACTACGTGGCGAGGTCGGAGATTTGAGAATGGAATTTGAAGTTGTCCATTCAAGAGGCAAGATTATGGGACTAGCTGCGGGACATGGACTCTATGGTCGGGATAGCCATGACCATAGAGAAAGAGATAGAGGATGCACGAAGTATCTTAGCTGTGAATACTAGTGGGAAGAGGGAGGATAAGCCTTCCTCTAGTTCCAAATAAAGTAGAGACACAGCCGCACGGGTCTCGGAATGAAGATCAGCCCCGTCAAGAGGGAGGCAACGGACTCACAGCCGAGCCGGAATTGGGGCGTGTTTTCGAGTGCCACCGGCTGGCAGGACCTTTATAGACGGGATTGCCCTTAGATACAGGGATCCCAGAGTTATAGGACACCACAGTCCTAATCATCAGTAGGACTTTTCCCGAGCACGATTTATTCCTCCCGCTACCCCAATGCAGGTCGGAAGGAGACCGAGATCGATCCTTGAGTGCGGCCTGACCACCTCTTGCTGCAAGACAGGCGAGAGGCCGAGTATGGAGTCGGGGTCGGGGACGGGGGCTACGATGAGTCTAAAAACGCATTAGATTTTTAAGCCATTTTTCTGAATTTATATTGAGAATAATGATGGTGTACGAAGCGATAATTGAATCACATTCCAATTTCGAGAATCTGTGAGAAAATCAAATTTTAGCAAAAATCATAGAAATCGACTGACGGGGTGAAGTAAGCGGAGTTTAAGTCGCGACGGGAGGTACGATTTCCAGCAATTCAAAGTCACGACCTCAACAAAGTTTGCTTTGAAGAGCGAAGAAGAGTGAATAGAGTGAAGTCGTGACTGGGAAGGAAGTTGAAGACGAGAAATATAACTTGTTTGAGATTAAAGGCGTCGGTGCGAAGTTCATGTTCTGCGACGACATTGCGGTGCGACGCAAAGGAAGATGCTTGATGTCGCTAGCCTTGGCGATGCGAAGAATAACGCAAGGTCGAAGGCGGAAACTCCGTCCCGGACGACGAAATTAATGAGCCAGCGGACATGATGTCAGCGACATCGCCAGTCGTGGCGGGGTGAAAGCTACCGATGAACGAGGGGAGGTCGTGACCGCCGAACAAATAGGGGCGTCAAACGAATCGGTGAGCGTCGCAACATCCTTGATAGTCCGCGACTGCGTTTGCAAGCATGGAAGTCAGCGACATCGGCTGCGAAGTGTAATAGTTTGCAACATCGATTCTGATGAAAGGAGTGGCGGCGTCCTTGTTAGTCGACATCATTACAACATGGAGAATCGCGACATCGGTCGGTGAATCGCGACATCATGCTATCAGTGTCTTTGAAGACAAGTCACGACAAAGAAAAGCTGCGACACGAAAGAGGCTCATAAACATAACATTGAAGTCATGACCCATTATGATTGAAGTCGACCTCAGGATTCCGCAATCTGAAGGTGAAATTCGCGACATCAGGTCGATGGTCGCGACATCAATTACAAGGATAGAAGGTCGCGACGTCTTTTAGAAGTCGCGACATCAGATCCCAAGGGGTGTTAAATGCAAGTCGCTACTAGATAAGGCTCTTTGCGACCAGACAGTGAAAAAGCGAAATTAAGCGTATGATTGAAGTCGCGACATCAAGCACGACTCTGAGCGGAGCGATTGAGTCGCGGCGTGGAAGAAGTCGCGACATCGGGCACAAACTCATAAGCGAGCGGTGAAGTGTGACGTGGAAGAATTAGCGACATCAAAATTAGTCGTGACAGAAGAAGCGAGTAAGATCGCGGCGTGAACAAGCAAATGGGCGGTTATTTTGGAAATCCTGAATAGGTGCATCGAAGTTAGGGCTGACTTCCAGACCTATCATCTGCGGTTGCTCTTTTGAAAGAAGCGGCTCTTGGCGGCTCGAAAGAGAATGCAGGTGGCCAGAAGGCTCGTGTAGTTTAATTTTCTTCTTTCTTTTCTTTGTTTCTTTGTTATTTTTTAGATTAGAATATATTAGAGAGAAGATTGTTATTTCATTTGAATTTAAGATGCGGACGTTAGTTGTTGAAGTTGAAGAATTTGAATGCGAGAATGTTATTTTCTTCAAATTGCTACTTTGGTTCGTTTGATCCAAACAAATTTAGATTCGAACCCGGGTTCCCGATCTACCAGTGGTTAACTTGATCGAGACTCTTGAATTAGTGTAATGAGTAATTTAGAAACCCGGCTTAGTTGAATTTATTACATTTGTTAGAATTTATCTTTTACGCATAAATTTATCGAGTCTTGAACCAGTCTTGAATTTGCTTCTTTGGTTTGTTGTGTTGTGCTCGATCCAAATATTAGTGTATCATCTTGGGGTAATAGAGGATTGTTTCATGCTACGATTTCTAGGAGGCCCTCCCAAGTGACACGGAGAAGGCATTCTGAGGTTTTGAACAATATCGAGGGTATGAGGAACCTAATATTGGGATCTAATGGAAACTGTAAGTTATATTAAATAGATAAATCTTCCTCTCCTTGGCTTAGGGAATGGGTTGGATGACTTATCAATTAAAATGAAGCGAGGAGAGTTCGCCTCGGTCGAACGATGAAGTTCAATCCCAGTGTTAGCATAAGATCTAATCAATGAAAGAATGAAGCTGTTCAATTTTGAGGATGAGAAACCGGTATAGTGTAAACCCATGCTTATCCACATGTCTTAGGAGCTGGGTTTACAGTCCATGCAGGTATGAAGTATTGAAAAGAAAATACCGAAATGAGGCAGCAAATTAAAGTAGTTATCTAATCCTGTCTTGAAAGCAGGGAAGATTAGATGATGAAATGTGTCATCTGAGAGAGATCCACTTGGCATTACCTTCTTCCTTGGGCCCGGATTCCAAATCGAGTTCCTTGAAGTCGAAGCTCTGAGAGTTGTTTGCGAATTGATGTTTCTGTGAGTTGTATTTTTAATGCTCATAGTTTAAAAATATGACAGATCTATTTCTTTAAACTCTTTTAACATTCTAGTTTAAACATTATTTCATTTTGGTTCTAGTTTACATATCTTTATTTTTTTATTATTTTCAATGTTGCTAGGGAGATATCAATTGCAAATCATAGTCCAAATAGTATAGAGCTTGAGTAGTCAGGGTAGTTGATTGAGAATTCTTAAGATCTTTGTGGGATCGATATCTGGACTTAAATCCACTTTATTACTTGTTCGATCTATACACTTGCAGAATCATGGATCAAAACCAGAATTAAATCTATCTACTCTTTAGGAAACCGTTTTAATCGATACGATTACGAAATCACAATAAACAGAGTTTCGTGGCATTATTCTTGGGGATTAGACAATAGTCGCTGGTAATAGTGTCATAAATTTGTATATGCCTTTTGGTCATGAACAAGTTTTGGCAGCACTTGGATTCTTAGGATCGAAAGAATTAATTAGATCAATATTACGACGAAGAGAAATCTTAATTTGGACATTTAAAAAAAAAAAAAAGAATAAAAATAGCTTTTGACGGTATTTACATTAGTCACTAATTTTTAACAAGCCATGTTAAAAATATTTGTTAGGTTTGACTAATTCTATTAATATGAGTGGGCTTTTATTTCAGGAGAAATAGTTAATGCATAGGGGAAGCAGGATCGACGATTCGAAGACAGATTAGAGAGGCATTTCGGGGAGCTTAAGAAAGACAAAAGAGCAGAAACGCAGCTATGGCGAGAGGGACATGACGAAAGGAACAGGAGGACGCGGCAGGCCCCATTGCGATACAATGGAGATTTAAAGGCCTATTATTGAAAGTATTACGCAGTCGAGGGCTGACCTGCAGTGGATGCAAACAATTTTGAACTAAAGCCAGCCTTAATTACAATGGTTCAACAACATCAGTTTACTGGTCATCCCACCGAAGACCCAAATGAGCACCTGGGAAGATTTCTCAGGATGGCTAATACAGTGAAGCTGAACGGTGTGAGACCAGAGGTGATAAAACTACACCTCTTCCCATTTTCTTTGAGAGACATAGCAGCCACATGGTATGAATCATTACCATATGGTTCTATTGATACTTGGGAAGAGTTGGTAGAAACTTATTTAAACGAGATTCTTTCCCTGACTCTCACTTGAGAATAGAAAGAGAGATAATTGTATTCGACAAAGGGAAGATGAGAGCCTATATGTAAACAGGAAAGATTCAAAAGATTCTTTGAAGAGGTGCCCAATGCATGGAGTAGACTTGAAGACCCGGATGGATATAGTGTATCCATCACAGGTGATACATCCAAGGTATTATCGATGCTTCATGTTGTGGAGCATTCAATGACCCGAAAAGTGTTGAAGAAGCGAGATCGATAGAAGACACGGAAAGAAATACAATAAGCTCCGTCGAGTTTTCAAGAGGTAGTAGTAGAGGAAAAAGGGTCATGGAAATTTGAAGCTAGATGACGGCCATGGAAGCTAAGTTGGATGCTATAATGCATAGGATGGACAAACAAGAGGAAGATGCATACTTTGCTCATGAAATAGGCAGTTGAAAGAGAATTGATGAGAAAAGTCTTTGATGTGTGAAGAAGATCTTATGGTCTTTGAGGAGGTTAAGTACATGAGCGAGCAAAGAAATTATCATTTAAAGCCAAATCCTAACCTGCCCGTACACTACAATCCGTGCGAGAACCATGAGAATTTCTCATATGGTGGAGGGCATTACATGGCCCAGGCGGGGAGATAGCATCCTCGGCAAGGATGTCGCGGCCACGCAGAGGTTCGGCGGCAAGAGTGAGAGCGGACATGAGATATCGGGGTCAGAGGAGAATGACCATTTGAGGAACAAATCTTGCAGTTCATGGGGATAACAAAGACTATTACAATTCCATGATCGAAACTATCGACTTGGAAACTTTCAAGTCCCGATACCGGATATTTCGAAGAATGCACTAGTGCTTATTTGAAAAATCTAGAGACTCAAGTAGGGCAATTGGCCCTGAATATGCCCAATCAGAACAAGGAACATTCCCACTGATGACACAGAAGAACCTAAGGCTTGCATGGCAATTCAATTGAGAAGTGGGGATTTGACGGCAGGAAGACGAGATGAAAAGAAGGCGAGCGAGAGAAAGGGGCGAAAGAAAGAAGAGGAAGAGCAAGCTAGATTGAGCGGATGAAAGGAAGAAAGGACCGAGAAGAAAAAGAAAGAAGGAGTACCGGCTTATGCTCCTGCGTACCATTCCTGAGACTTGAAGTCAAGAAGAAACGATTTTCTAAATTCTTGGATATTTTCAAGAAAATAGAAATAAATATCCATTTACGTGTGATCAGTCAAATGCCTCCTTTATGCAAAATTTACGAGAAGGAGATGCTGAGCAAAGAAAGAAAGATAAATTTGAGGAGAGGTATGATTAACTTGGCCCACTTCATGCGAGTGCCATTATCAATGACTCCAGTAAGATGAAAGACCTGGTTTTCACTGTTCACGTACATAGGGAAATGTGAGTTCAAAGCTTTATGTGACTCACGGAAAGTATAAATTTGATGCCCCTAGGTTGTGCGAGACTTGGTTTGAGGGAACTAACCCCGGCAATGATTACTTCTGAGATGGGCGATAGATCGATAAGCGCGACCGGAGGGCGATGCAGGAAGATGTACTCGTGGTTGGAAATTCATTTTCCCAGTAGATTTTGTTATCATGCAGATGGAGGAAGATCCTCAAGTTCCTTTGTTGCTGGGAAGACCTTTCTTAGCAACGGGGCGCATGATTGGCGTCTGAAGGTGAGCCCGACTTTTTCGAGTTGGGAATGAAGTAGTGCATTTAATATTAATAGAATGGAACATCCTAATGTAGGAAAGAGAGCAGGTTGTATCATTGTAAACATGCGCCACCGATGATGAAATTAGATCTGATTATATCATTTCAAAACTCTAATAATGAAATTGAGATGAATTTTCAGTACCTTAGAGTTTTGGTTAGCGATTACGCGCTGAATTTGTTTAATAATGAAACGATCCTCAGTATAAATGAAAGTGATCCAAGGAGATGAAGTGACGGCCCGAGACACAGCAAACTCATGGGCAGGAAATTAGTGCAGAAGGGTTAACATTGAAGGAGTTGCCTAGTCATTTGAAATATGAGTTTTTAGAGCCAGAAAAGAAAAAACCAGCCATTAAACAGCTGAACTTCGATTTCAAGATTGCAAAGGAAGAGAGGCTTCTCCCAGAGATAAAAGCTAGGCGAAAGCAGAAGCCTATGACAATGCTAAGAGTATACAAGGGACAAGACAAGAAATGGCATGATCAAGGATTACGAGGAAAGAGTTGGAAGCAGGGGATAAGGTCTTTATTGTTTAACTCGAGTTAAGATTATTTCAAGGAAGCTGAAGTATCAAAATGGAGTGGACCATATACGGTGGTGTAGTACTATCTTTAAGGCCGGTAACACTTCGAGGACGATCTTTGGGAAGAATTCAAGGGTGTGGGCAAAGACTAAAACAACATCTCGGCGAGGGGAGAAAGAATAGGAAGAACTCCAGAGCTAGTGAAGATTGAGAAGCTTAAAAAGCGACTAGTCCATTTAAAGGGCTTCCAAGAAAGCGGGCGGCTCATGGGAGGCAACCATATAGATTTTTAGTTTCTTTATACTTAAAATTTGATTTTTAATGCAGCGTGTTGATTTTTTTGAAGTTATAGTCATGATTTGTTAGAAATTGCTAGGTTGGTATTAGATTATTTAATCCTTTTGGAATTGTTAAAATATGCAGATGAAGAATCAAATGGCTCAGGCGTGAAGGAACAAATCCCAGGACCACTCCGACTATTTCATGGGATGAAACAGCTGAAAAAGGGTACTTTTCTTCCTACATAAATTCGATTTGAAAGTGAATAGAATGCATTTTGTTTGAATTGCGTATTGGGAATGATTAAATGGATGCTAAGAATGTGCAAATTAATAAGGAATGAAAAGATGTCTGATCATCAGGATTTTAAGGGCAAGTGCGGACTAAGTCGGTGACCGGATTGATGTGGCGACATGAGTTGAGTCATGGCAATTCGGCTAAAGGAAGAACGAGGACGCGGTGGCGACCACGAGTTATGTCGCGACATGGCCGGTCGCGACATAAATTGAGGTTGCGGCAGGGGGCTTCGGTCGCGACGGAGCCGTCCTTCAAAGGAGTGGGGTGAGGGATCCACAACAAACTCAACTGGGTCGTAAAATACTTTGATGTCGCGGCTTGATGATAACTTGTCCTCCCAAAGTTTACTTATTCGCGATGAAACGAGGAGTATAAGTCGCGACATCGAGAGACTAAATGTGCCGGTAGGCGGAGTTTTTTAATTTTGCCCAAAATTAACAATGACACACAGTGCGACTAGAATTTAAGTCGCGACAAGAGAAAATAAAGGAAGTAATAATAGCCCACAATAATCGCTAGAATTTGCAAGCGTTGAGAAACTCCAGCACCCCTTACCATCTCCTTCCTTGGAAGCAAACACAACCATTCATCTTCGCATATTCTACGGACTATTCTTGAAAACCCTAAATCGAATCTCTTCCTTTGAACCTTCGATTTCTCCTAATGTGAGACCTTCAACCCTCATCCACAAATGCGAGGCGAGGAATCATGGAGGGTATATAAGTGTGAGAGAAGTTCATCACGGAACCTGAATAGGAGAGCGGTGACGAGGAACTGACCAAAAGTTCAGCCAGGTTACAAAGCAACGGAAGGAAGGAAGCGGCGAAGAGAGGAAGGCGAGGTTTAGGTCTCGAGAAGAGCTTTCTGCAGTTTGGAAAAGCACTATCTTTGGGAAGGGGTTTGTAGGAGAAGAGGCTTCAGCCAACTCATCTCACATTTGAGGAATTGATAGAAGCGAGAGGGTGGGAGGAGTGCATGAACTCACATCGAAAGTCGGTTATGCGGCCGATCGTCAGAATTTTACTCAATACGGTTGGGAGGAAAGAGGAACTTCTGTTTATGTCGGAGAGTTTGGGTGCCTTAGGACGAAGAACTATTAATGAGATGTATGGGATGGAAGGGCAGAAAAATGGATCAAAATTCAAGAAGGCGATGAACTGACCTAGCAGGTAGGGAAACTGCGAGAGAAAATTAGCAGGCAACGGTAAGGGCGTGGAAGAAAGGAAGAAGGAGACGAAGACTACAGGCTTGGGGAGAATTTGATAGAGAGGCAAGGTGTGGTTATTTCTTATCGGTATGGTCCTACCAAGCACGATGCACGTGCTAAGAGAGCGAGCGTCCTTCCTGCATGCCATGCGAAGGGTATGGGATTGATCTTTGCGAGCAGGTTATTGAAATTCAATAATGAGGTACCATGGAGGTAATAAAGGGGATTGATCCCTCACCCGACAACCATCACAAGGTTATGTGTGGGGCTGGTGTGAAGGGAACTTGGGAAAAGAAGAAGAAGAAAGGGGTGTCCCGAGGCTTCACACGCTCACCTTGACGGGGAGTGACGAGGGCAAGGGGCTTGATAAAGGGGTCATAGTAGAAGCGATTCAAGGGATGAAAATGAAAATGCAATTCGGGAAGAAGACACCTTTCTAGTGGCAGAGCAGGGAGAAGAAAATCTAGAAGCACAATAAGAGGGAATACTTTTATGTTTCTAGAGGATAGAGAGCAAGAAGATAGAAGCCCCATAGATTTCTAAACTCCACTGGCTAGCTCCTCCCCAATAAAGAACAGTAGTTTCAGAGAACCTGGTGAAAGCTCTAGGGGAGCCCAGGGCAATAACCAAATAATGGAAATGCTCAGTTCAATTCAGAGGAGCATGGAAGGAAGAAGAAGCAAATGGAACCTCCCGACAAAAAGTTCGAGAGAGGAGGTTTATGAAAAAGAATTGAAGAGAAGGGATCAACAATGGGAAGAAGAGAAGAAGTGTATGAAGCTGAGATGAAAAGAAGAGATCAACAATGGGAAGAAGAGATGAGTAGATAAAAAAGATCTTGGAGCAGCAAGAGGAGAAATTTAAAAAGGAAATGGAAGAAAGAGATCAAGATCTACGGAAGAAGCTAGGCTAGTCATGAATCATTCTCGCAATCGGTATGATCGAGATTCTAAACTCCTCAAACTCATAAGGGCAGGGATGCAGATCAGAAGCAAAGACTAAGAGCAGATCAAGGGGTTCCAAGTTCCTATACACTTCAATGTTTAAGGATTTTGAAAAGAAGATGAAGGACGAGAGATCGAGAAGCTTGATGATAAGGATGCTGCACATAAGAAAAGTCGGCTTGAAAATTTGGTTGATTAACAACAATCTTTCCAAAATTTTTAGAAGTCATATTTGAAATGGAAACACTCTGAAGCAATACAACGGGCCGCGAGACAAGATGATGCGAATAAAAGATTGATCACAAATGAATTGATCCTTGAAGAAGCGGTCGAAAGGAGAGTGTCGAAAGAAGAAAGAGAATTGAAATGAAATTTCCTAAATTCAACCCCAATTTAGCTACCCTTGATCTGGATCCCCCAAACATTTTTGCTCCTTCCTCAAAAAGAAAAAAATAGAACTTCCCATTGATTTATCCTTCTCTTCCCCTCTTTCTTATTGTTGTTCTCAACTGTTGCATTACATCATTAATAAAACAAGAAAATTTGTGAAAAAGGAAATGTTTGCTTGCTTGCAGTTAGTTTGTGTTTTTACTTTTTGTTTGACTTGTTGGGAAAATAACATTAGGATTTAGTTCAAGAATGAAAATGCTGAAAAGTCATAATCTAAACTAGTTGAAGTAGTTTGACTAGGAGATAAATTTGAACCTGAATAAGTCTGAAATCGGGCGTGAATAAAGAAAGTGGAATTAGAAGTATTTAACGTACGTTTAGACTCGGTTAGTTTGTAAAAGTTGGAAAATTGGTTATTCTTGATAGAGACAAAATACTTGGTTAAAATAATGTAAGTATACAGTGAATAAGTACAAGTCTTGAAGAAATAATACACATTGGTCGACAAAACTTATGAAACTTTTGATAGGAATTAGGAACATCTTAAGGGGAATTTAGGATTTAGATCCACAGTCCTAGAACTTGTTTGATTATTGATTGAGGCGAAATCCTAGGTGAAAACAACCAACAGGAAATGATAAAGGCCATCCTTGGCAGCTTGAACCTTTTTAAGCCCACCCTCACAATATGCTTAACATATTCTCTAGTTCCTTATTTGAGTAAAATAAGCCTTATTTCTTCAATAAGCAGCAATTGAAAACTGAAATTCCCTTCCTTGCAATAAACCTGCAGTAAAGAACCCAATTATCCGGTTCTAGTTCGAGAAAAGTTAGTGTAAAAGGAAGAAGCAAGTTTGGGGGAATGACATTCCCAGTTTTGACAAGAAGGGGTTGAAGAAGTATTAAGAAGAGGAGAAATTTGGTAAGGGGAAATAAGGAATAGAAGTTTTGATATTGTGGCCTATTTCTCTTGAACAAATTAAGCTAAACTAGGGTGTTTAACACCTAGCACCAATGCCAGGCGAGGTATGGGAGTTGCTAGCCCCAGAGGATTCTCTAAGACCAATAGAAACTAAGAAAATGAAAACATTGCACTATTCCAGAGTCTTGAAATAAAAGCGAAGGAGTTGGAAACAGGGTATGAATCAAGTACATATGTAAAGTTGAAATTCCATAAAAGAAATTCAAGAGGAATCGCTAAGATTGAGGAGAGAATAGAAAGGAACAAAGAAAGAAAAAGGAAAGAGTTGGGAGCCCCGACAATGTGAGAGCAAGATGGAGCTGGGTAATTTACAACCTAAATTTCTCCATTATCTACCCAATTACCTAAGCCTAACATTACAAGCCTGAAAGACCTCATTGATTTTGAAGGTTGAATTTACCTACATTAGTGGAGATCAATATGAAAAACAAGCATATGGGACTTTGATAAACAGTCTAAGAAAACTCAGAGAAGATCAGCTAGAAGTCATCATGAAGTTGAAAAGGATTGATGATACGCACACACACACAGAACAAGACTTGTTAAATAAGTTGTTTAAATACATTAGTTTATCGAGAAATTTTGTAATAGAAGTACACCATTGCCTTATTCTTGCATCAAAAGCGAAATTTGAAATAATAATTGATATCTCTTAATTCAGTCGAGAAAGGTGGAATGAAAAGAATGTGGAATAAATCGAGAAAAATGTCATAAAATTTTCTAAGCTTATTTGTTTGAGAACCAAACAATTTCTTCTTTGCTTGATGACAGCGAATTTTTAAGTTTGGGGATTTTGATGAAGTCCCAGCGCATTAGATTTTTAAGCCATTTTAAATTTATAATGAAAATAATGATGAATTGTGAAGGCGATAATTGAATCACATTCCAATTTGCGGGAAAATACGACGAGAAAATCAAATTTTAGCAAAAATCATAAGAAATCGAGCTGTGACGGGATGTGAGTAAAAATTTGGAGTTTAAGTCGCGTGGGGAAGTGCTCCGGCAATTCAAGTCACGACCTCGACAAAGTTGGCTTTGAAGAAGAAGCGAAGAGTGAATAAAGTGAAGTAAAGTGACTTGCGAGAAGGAAGTTGAGACAAGAAAATATAACATTTGAGATTAAAAGAAGCGATCAATTACTTGAAGTTCATGTCGCGGCTTGACATTGCGAAATCAGCGACACCAAGAATGCCCGATGTCGCGAAAAACCTTAGCGTTAACGAAGAATAACACCAAGGTCACGAAAGAAACTCCAAATTAGGCGACCCGAATTAATGAGCAGCGGACATGATGTGCGACATACTTAGTCGTGAAGCGGGGTAAACTTACGATGAAGCGGGGAGGTCGTGACACTTAGAAGCAGATAGGGGCGTCAAACAGCGAATCGGCGGGGCATTCGCCCAACATCCTTGGTAGTATTAGCGACATGTTTGCAAAGCATGGAAGTCAGCGACATGAGAATTGCTGGTATTAATGGTTGCAACATGGAGTTACAATGAAAGAGGACGCGGCGTCCAGCCGATGAAGTAGCTACATCATTGCAAAGAATGGAGAGTGGCGACATCGGTCGGAGTGGTCGCGACATCATATCCAAGATGTCTTGAAGACAGTCACGACAAAGAAAAGCCCCACGACGCAGAGCTCATAAGCGTAATATTGAAGTCGCGACGTATGATTGATCGCGACCTCAAAAGAAATCTGTCTGAAGGTGAAAATTAAGCGACTGTTAGTCGTGATCGCGACATCAATTACAAGGAGAGAAGGTCGCGACGTCATTTAGAAGTCGTGACATCATATCCCAAGGGGTGTTAAATGCAAGTCGCTACTAGATAAAAGCTTCTGCGACAGACGAACAGAAAAACGAAGTCGCGACGTATGATTGAAGTCGCGACATCAAAACAACTCCTAAGCAGAACAGTGAAGTCGCGATGTGGAAGAGAGAAATTCGCGACATCGAGCGGCTTCGTAAAGCGAGCAGTGAAGTCGCGGCGGTGGAAGAGAATCGACATCGGAACAGCTCTGGCGAGCGGTGAGAGTCGCTGACGTGGAAGAGAGGTCGCGACATCGAGAGTTAAGGTAGGTGACAAGCAAATGGAGTCGCGACATGAACAAACAAATGGGCGGTTATTTTGAAATCCACAAATAGGTGCATCGGAAGTTGGGGGTGACTTCCCGGAAGCCACATAAATGCGCGGTTGCTGCGAAGCGGCTCTTTGGCGGCTCAGAAAGAGAAGTCTGGGTAGCCGAAGGCTCGTGTAGTTTAATTTTCTTCTTTCTTTTTCTTTGTTTTGCTGTTATTTTTAGATTAGAATAGATTAGAGCAGATTGTTATTTCATTTGAATTTCTGGATCTGGACGTTAGTTGTTGAAGTTGGCGAATAAGAATGTTATTTCTTCCAAATTCTTGCTGGTTTTGTTTGAAGTCGAGCAAATTTTGGAATTCGAACTTCCAGTTTCTGATCTACAGTAGTTCTTTTGATCAAGAACTCTGGTGGTGTAATGAGTAATTTAGAAACCTAGCCTCAGTTGAATTTATTACGTTGTTAGAATTTATCTTTACGCATAAATTTATCGAGACTGCTTGAACTTAAAGTCTTGAATTTGCTTCTAGCGGTTTTGTTTATTGTTGTATTATCGATCCAAATATTAGTGTCCTACACAGGTAATAGGATTGTTTCATGCTGTTTCGGGAGGCCCTAGGGTGACCTGAAGGCATTCTTTGAGAGTTTTGAACAATATGCGAAGGGTATGCGAACCTAATATTGGGGATCCCAATGGGCTTTGTAAATTATAATCGATAAATCTTCACACTCTCATGAAAGCAGAGAATGAGTTGAATGACTTATCCAATTAAAATGAGCGAGAGTTACGCCTCGATTCGAGCAGTAGAAAAGTTTCAATCAGGTATTATAGATCTAATCAAGGAAAGAATGAAGCTGTTCCAATTTTGAGGGATGAAACCGGTATAAGTGTAAACCCATTGCTTATCACATGTCTTAGGAGCTAAGGTTTACGAGTCCATGTTACTAGTATGAAGTGATGAAAGAAAAATACCGAACAAGGCAACTTAGAATTAAAGTAGTTATCTAATCCTACGTCTTCGAAAGAACGGGGGAAGATTAGATGATGAAATGCGTCACTGAGAGAGATCCACTTGGCATTACCTTCTTCCTTGGGCCCGGATTCCAAATACGAAGTTCATGAAGTCAAGGCTCGAGTTGTGCAACGGGAATTGATGTTTCACAACAGTTGTATTTTCAATGCTCCTTTTAAAAACTAACTGACCAGTCTATTTCTTTAATCTTTGTTATTCTTGTTTAAACATTATTTCATTTTGGTTCCAGTTTACATATCTTTATTTTTTTTATTATTTTCAAGGTTGCTAGGGAGATATCAATTGCAAATCATAGTCCAAATAGTATAGAGCTTGAGTAGTCAGGGTAGTTGATTAAGAATTCTTGAGATCTTTGTAGGGATCGATATACGGACTTAAATCCACTTTATTGCTTGTTCGATCTGTACACTTGCGAGAGATCATGGATTAGGCAGGTCAAATCTATCTACTCTTTAGGAAACAGTTTTGTCGATCTGATTGCAAGGAAATACAACAAACAAGTTTCATAGCATTATTGCTGGGGATTAGACAATAGTCCTTTGGTAATAATGTCATAAATTTGTATAAGCCTTTTAGGGTCCCACAGCGAGCGGACTCCGCAGGCGAGAACTTCCCGAGGGGATCGGATTGGGGAGGAAGGAGAGGGCGCCGCCCATCACCGTTATACCTGAGCTAAGTGTGCGAATTAACCGGGGATATCTGAAGTCGTTACACTCTTGCGTCGTTGTCGGATGCATCATAATTATTATAGTATCTTGTGCTTAAGATTTGTTTGAGAGGTTGAGACCTCTAGAAAAGATGTTGTTTGGAAATTCTCCCCTAGGACCTAGGGTGAGAGTTAACCAGATATGTCGGCATTGTGAGTCAAAGATCTCAAGGATTCTGCTCATGATGGACCTTCGGGGGATGGACACATCGTATTTTGATGTCATTCTTGACATGGATTGGTTGACGACCCATCAGGTTGTCAGTGATCGTGATTTTAGGGGGGTTATCACCTACACACGACACGATACTAGAGTAGTGTAGGGTTGCACATGCATGTGATATGATGTGTCTGTGTGTGGAATTTCTGGAAGAAATTCTTTTAAGGGGGGAAGAATGTAAACCCGTGAAAAATACAATTTTTCAGATAAAGGGTAAAACGATAATTTCAGTGAAAAAATCTAATTTTTTTTTTAGATCTCGGATGATGAAATGGACTTCACTGTTGGAATCGTCTCGCAAAATCTAGCTACCACGTCGAATTTTGTTGAATTATGAGATAGTTGGAATTTCACATTGTTCGAGTAATCGAGGGTAAGTACTGGCACTGCATCGCAGAGTGGTTGACACTATGCCATGTCATGTTAAGTCAAACAAAGAGCTCAAGTGGGACCTATAAGAGACATATGACAACAAATGATTGGAGAGAAATCCAAGGTAGATGGATAAGGTGATAAGGGTAATCCAAGGAGCTAATGGGGTATTGACATGTGGCAAAAAGTACTCTCCAAACTCGACTTTAGACCAAACACCGAGGAAGACAGAAGGAGAAAGGAAAGGAAAAAGGAGAGAAGAAGAAAATCCTAGCGAGAAGCTCCACCTTCTTCTAGTTTTCCGACGACCGGGATCGGGCGGTTCCCGCGATCAAGAAGAAAAGTGCTTCCCGCACAGAGAGTTTCTAGTAGAGATCGGAACGGAGTTTCAACAAACCCAAGAGTAGGTTTTCTTCTACTTTGCTACCTTCTACACTGCTGGTGTGTTCCTACTAAGTGGGAATGTGTTTGGCTGCTGCATTTTGAACTACAGTTGCCATATTTGATCATACGCATTAGCCGGAACTTAGGACTGGTTTTTGGGAGGGAAATAATAGGAATTTGGCAGTGAGTCATTCAGGTAAATTGTAGCCACATCAGTGAACTTGATGTTAGGTTTTTGAATTTCATTCCTGACCTCCTCGTAGCTCGCTATGGTCCGTTTACCCCGAACTGCCTGCGGAAAGCTGCGCCGGGCTGGCTGGGCTAGGAGTTGAACCGGTCTAGGAGCCGACCTGGCTGAGAGCCGGCAAGGTGAAGGCTGGCTTGGCCAAGAGTCACCCGGTAGGGCTGGCCTACTAAGAGCCGCCGAGGTAGGAGATAGCTCGCCTAAGAGTCACCGCAGTGGTCATGTGAGGCTCCAACCCTGGACGACCATAACTTCTTCGTCCGAACTCAATTTCGGGTGTTCTTAGACTCTATGGAAAGCCCATTGAGTCAATATTTCAGCCATATTCCTATGGAGGGCATTGGTGATTAGTGCCCAAAAAGTGCTATTTTGAGCCCTATTTATTATAGGTTTTGAGTGCTTTTTGTATACTAATCATTCTAATTAACCCGATTTACACATTAAGGTCCCTAATATTCTATCGACGTGATTTTGTGGCAAATTTTGCGCTTTTACAGCTAATCACAACATTGTTGAGTCGTATCCAAATGACAAAAGAATTCGAGTCAAACTCAACATCATAGATCAGAGACTAAGAGGAAAGAAGAGCAGAAAATAGAAGAAAATGAAGCTGGAGCAAATGGAACAAGAGCTATGGAGGAACAAAGGTTTAACGTTGCTAAAATTCATAATACTGAATTTTTCATCATATAAAATTTCAATTTTCTATACGCTATTTTCTATGATAAGTAAATTCGCTTATCATAGCGAATTTTCGCTATGATAGCGAAAATCACTGTGCATAGCGAAATTTTCTGCTCCTGTTTTGTGTATAAACGACTCCGTTTTGGTTTTTCTCCTTTCTACCCTTGTAATAACTTTTGTTTTGGTTTGTTTTTGTAATTTCTTGCTCTCGCATTAATTATATAAGCCAGAGTCAAGGTTTCTAAACATCAATCACTTCGCAATAATTTTTGGGAGAAGCTTTCAACTCTCCCGTTTTTTTCTCCGTCGCTCCCTTTTCTTTTCATTTTCTTTTCCATTTTCTTCTCTCGGCCAAACACCCTTTGATGATGACAAATCAAGGGAAGCCTGGCTAAACTCTCCCATCCTGAAGGGGAAGGCTACTGCCTTTTTAGGTAAGCCAAATGTTCTCTTGTTTTCATGCGTATTTATGGGTATTTAAGTCCCTACATCTCACCTTAGGTTAAACTTGGGGACCTACCCTCACTAACGTGTATTTGGCAAGCTTTTTGGTTACAGTGGATGCTTATCTTTAGATCCACTGTCATCCAGTTAGTTGTCTCCTAATAGTTATTGTAGGGTAGTTTTATGAGATGTGTTTTGACTGTCAGGGACATTTATGCTTATTAAATTCTATGTTCAAGAGGGAATAGTTTTAGGGTTTAGGTTTTAATGCCAAATGAAGATCCGTTTTGGGAAATGACTATATGTCATTATCCCCAACACGAGGAAAAAGACCCGAGAACATGTTGATTTCCTTAGAACCCTAAACCAGTGGCCCGAGACTTCAAGGATATCTTTTTCAAATTTTATTTCACTTTTATTCCCAATTTACAACCATTCTACCTCACTGTTTTTAACAAAACCCCAAAAATCCAAATCACCCACCATTTTACTTCACTCAAATCATTTGTATGAAGAAACCCATCCCTATGTTCTAATTCTAGATTCACTATATTGCAGTAGCTTGACTACGGCAGTAGGAGGAACTTAGGTATAAATTTTGTTGATTCCGATCACCCTACTGTGGCACGAATCAAATGGCGCCGTTTGTTCGTGGATGGTGGTGTCATGCGAATGAAGACTTTGCACACTTGTGATCCTCATCAAAAGTTCTGGTGAATTTCTCATATATATACATTTTTAGTGTTTTCAAGCAGGTTTAATTTTGTTTCATTTTATCTTTGTTTTATCTAACTTTTTACCCTTTGGTAGAGTTGTTTTTTTCCGTTTGGTGTTCTTGGTTTGTTCTTGCTGCAGGGTCGGGGCCTAGGTTGAGATTGAAAATCAAGGTGGAATTTGAACCCAATGGAAGAGGGATGCGACGTCAGTATGTGTATAAAGTAACTCAGAGCATACACATGACAAATGAGGAGGACTATAAACCTAGCATGGCAAAATCAAGAACCCTTGAGAGAAAATCCAAACCCACCTAGATCCACATGAGGGACTATAGAGACTAATGGATGAGTGCACCCTCCTACATGGTGCCCTCCACAGTATACGTTCCCCAACCCCACCACAACCACCATAATTAATTTCCTCCAGCTTGGAGTTGTGCCATTCGGGACCTTTACCAAGCTAGTGGGTAATTTTGTGGTTGGTCGCAGGACAATCAATGCTCAATTAAGTCAGAAAATTGACACTATGGAAAACAATGTAAACAAGAGAATTGATGGACTTCAAAGTGAAATGGAGCGGAAATTGGACAACCTGCATTACTCCATTTCAAAGCTTTCCAATCAGCTTGTTCATCAAGAGGAGGAGAACATAGAGGGAGAGTGGCTGACTGACGAGGAGGAATTGATGCAGAAACTAAAGTGGCTCCCGAGAATTGGGTTAACAGGAAGCAGGGGAGGTAGGGAGGAGTGGAAGCAGGAAGAGCCCAAGAACCTATCCTCAACCAATCCCCATGAATTTGAACCCACCGCCACCGCTCTGCCACCAAAAGCCCACCGCCAAGTAGAATTTCCAATCGACTCAAGTATATACCTCGCCCACACCGCAAAGACACTCAAACCCTAAAGCACCCACCACTGCGCCAACTTTGCACCGCCCGCCTGAAAAGCCTTAAGAGATCGCGCGGCCACCGTACGCCGCACTTGCCACTACATCAAAAAATACCGGCAACCGCCTCAAGAATCGCATGGCAATGCTGATGGTCTCGGTGTCGGTTCTGATTTGGATAATCCCGAACCTCGGCATTTAAGCTCCCCCTCCCCCCCACTTTTGTTTTAATGTTTCTGTTTTGTTTATTTTATCGTATTTTATTTTGATTTCACACTTTTTCTTCTTAGATTTTCTAATTTTAGTTAATTCTTGCTTTGGGACACTTTTACTTTTCTACAAATTTTCTTAATTTTTCTTGTATTACCTTTTTGCAGCTTAGGTAAATTTTAGCCCTGGCTGGAAGAGTGCTAAAAGAGCAGAGAGGGAAAATTTCAAGTAGCCTATAGCGAAATTTTCGCAGTTGCAATAAAATTGGAAAGTTGAAATTTTCAGCCATACATAGCGAAATTCTATGTAGCGAAAATTATCCCCCCCATAGTACATGCACAAGAAGGGTTTTTCCACAGCTATATTACGCACAGAAGGTTAAAAAAAACGCTTTTTTATTATTATTATTATTATTTTATTTTATTTTGAAAAAAAATTTTGTCTCTCAAAAAAACGTTTATTATAATTATTATTATTTATTTTATTTTTGAAAAATTTGTCTCTTAAAAAAAAAAGGAAAAAATTATTATTTTTATTTTTATTATTTTATTATTATTATTATTATTATTATTATTATTTTTATTAATTGTTTTATCTTATTTTATTTTTCAAAAAAAAAATTTTGCTATGACAGATAGCTTATGATGGCTGAAATTTTCGCTATGGTCCTACTATTTTGCCTTCAATTTTGTTTCGCTCATAACTTTTTCATCCGAACTCCGTTTTAGGCGTTTTTGGTACCGTTGGAAAGCTTAGAGAGTTTATAATCCAAGTATATTCAGAAAGAACATTTTTGAAATTATTATGAAGGTTTAATTTTAAAAATGCTCCAACTGGTCACTTTTTTCCTCTTTTTTCTTCTCCTAACTTGTTTGTTTGAAGCCCAAACGGAGTAATGAAAAAGGCCACGGAAACTAAGGGAAGATTCTATCCAACAATGATCACATCCCATCGAGGAGGTAACACTTCCTTCTCCAACTTTCCAATCCAAGACCCATTGCGGATAATGTGACATTTGGTTTGGGGGAAAGTTAGCGAAGGAAGTGGCATTTATTTTTATTTTTATATTGAGCAAGCCCATTTTGTGATGTTCAAAGGAGCCGTTGGTTGTCCTTTTGTGAAGTCAAGTATACTATACAACTTAATTTTTCAAAAATTGCACCTACTTTTTGTGGTTTTGCTCTAACTCGCAAGTTGGGAAATTGAAATCATTCAATTCTATTGATGTTAGATTGGTTCCAGATGCCTAGTCGAGTGGATGATCGCTTGAACTTCCGCTGCTTTCAACCCTTTTCTTCCACCTTTATAGCTAACCACACACAGAGCAATATTAGGTTTTAATGATAGGGTCAAAACATTAACCTTAAGCTTCTGCAATAACCTATCCTAGTGTTGTTGATTACCTTTAATAGGTTAAGGACCCATGTGAAAGAAGGCCAATAACAAAAAAAAAAGAAAAGAAAGAAGTGAAATCAGAACGCTTTAATTTTGAAAACCGAAAATGTCCGAGAGGTATATGGTGAAGCCTCAAAGTTCCTGCGGTCTCAAACCTTCACGGGTTGGGAGTCGACTTGTGCGTTCGCTACACGTGGATGGGTGGAGTTTAGCAAGTCAGTGCTGGAGTTTCAAATCATTCTGAGTCCGTAACATCAGGAGTTTGTGGTCGAAGACTCTCATGGCTTGATGCCGCCCTAAACCTTCATCGTTGGGAGTCGTCAGGTTAATCCCACAGCATGGACTTTGGTGAGGCTTACCCTTTCAAAGATTGCAATCTCTTACAAATACAAAAAGAATTGTGGAATAAGAGGGGTCCCGATCTATATTTAGGTTGGTTATATGCTAGGTCAGTATGCCAGCCTAGGGTCAGGAGAGTGCAAATAGCTTTTATCATGAGAGCCGATCAAACAAACACTTAGATTTCTGCAAAGCCGTCGATTCACCAAGAAGGATGCTCTTTTGATACTCAATTTTGTATGGCATTCATTCTCTTAAGATAGTTATTTGACAAGGCTTTGAAATACCATTTTTGTGAACGTTATTTTGTTATTGTTTTGTATGTTCTCTCTTTCTTTCTTTCTTTCATCAAGCAAGGGACTAGCAAATGTAGAAGTTCGGGGTAATTAGTGCCCAAAAAGTTCTATTTTAAGCTCCCATTATTATAGGCTTTGAGTGCTTTTTATATACTAATCATTCTTAATGAACTGATTTACATTGCTGTCCCTACTATTCTACCGACGTACTTTGTGGCAAATTTTTCGCTTTTACACACCATGCCAACATTGTCGAGTCGATCCAAAGATGAAGAATTCGAAATAAACTCAACATCATAGATCGGGAGATCAAGAGAAAGAAGAGCAGAAAATAGAAGGAAAATGAAGCAAGGAGCAATGGAACAAAGAAATCAGGATAACAAATGGGCCGAATAAGAAAGCAAAATTACACGTTGAATTTTCGCTATCATAGCGACTGCTTATGATAGCGAAAATTACTCGTAGCATAGCGAAATCCTTCCATTCTGCTTTTGTGTATAAACGACCTCGCTTTTGGTTTTTTCTCCTTTCTACCCTTGTAATAACTTTTGTTTTGGTTTGTTTTTGTAATTTCCCTTGCTCTGCACACTATATAAGCTAGAGTCAAGATTTGTAAACATCAATCACTTAGCTTTCAGCTCTCCCGTTTTTTTTCTCTGCTGCTCCCTTTTCTTTCATTTTCTTTTCCATTTTCTCAACAAGTAAACACCCTTGATGATGACAAACTATGGATGTCACAACCTCCCCATCCTTGAAGCGGAAGGCTACTAGTGCCGCTGAGGTGTCACATGTTCTCTTGTTTTCATGCACGCATTTATGGAGTATTTAAGTCCTCGCATCTCACCCTGCTAAAATTCTAGACTCCACCCCTCTACTAACGCGTATTTATAAGCTTTTGGTTACAAAGGATGCTTATCTTTAGATCCACTGTCATCCAATTAGTCAGCTCTAATAGTTAGTCAGAAGAAGCTTACAGATGTGTTTTGACTGTCAAAGACATTTTATGCTTATTAAAATGCTATGTTCAAGAGGAACAGTTTTAGGTTTAGGTTTTAATGCCAAATGAAGATCCATTTAGAAATGACTATACGTCATTATCCCCAACAGGCGTAAAAAGACCCGGTGAACATGTTGATTCCTTAGAACCCTAAACCAGTGGCCCGAGACTTCAAGGGTATCTTTTTCAAATTTTATTTCACTTTTATTCCCAATTTACAACCATTCTACCTCACTGTTTTTAACAAAACCCCAAAATCCAAATCAAATTCACCATTTTTGACTTCACTCAAATCATTTGTACAAAGAAAACCCATCCCTATGTTCGACCCTAGACCACTATACTGCAGTAGCTTGATTATTGCAGTAGGAGGAAGTTAGGTATAAATTTTGTTGATTCCGGATCACCCTACTGTGGCACGAATCAATTGGGCAATCAAGTCGGCCAGGGTTGGACAATTAGTGCTAGTCGGCTAGGATTGGTTAATCATGCGTAACCTCCAACTTCGGAAGGTCATAACTTCTTCGTCCGAAATCCATTAAGACAAGATTTCAGCTATGTTCCTGTGGAGGACATTATGGGCATACTATGTCTCAGCCGATATGAACATGGCATTATCATTTAAGTAATGGCTGGAATTATGTTACTATACGCGTAAATGATGCTGACATGAATGAATTGAATGATAGCACGTAGTTAGCATTCCCATGGACGCATCGATTTAAATGTGTGGAATTTAACATGACTGCATGTAGGTTGATGTTGAATTGAATATATAAAATGTTGTGTGCATTAGACATGAGTGTTCATGGCATACACATAGTGTACGATGTAGAATGTCCATGTAGAGTCCTCATACATTAGTCATGGCTCGAGTGTAATAATAAATCAGACAGATTGGTAAAAGGATAACACGCATTACATGGGTGTGTGTACATGGTACCCCATTTGGCATCGCGTTTGGTGCTGAATTGTGTGGGCTTGGGAATGGGACGAAGTCCAATTGAGTTCCACAGTGTTAAATGAAAATGGAAAACAAATAGTGTCGAGTGTAGCAAGCAGGGGATAGACACCCCCCTCAGGTGAAAAGCCTGAAAACTTGGTTAGATAGCGTATCCATCGGTGAAAGCCCGAAAAATATCGGAGGGTGTAAGAGACCAGCGATGAGACCCCGGAAAGTTTTGTTGCCCAAAAAGACACGAAACGATTAAATAAACATTACATAGACTACGGGTTGTGTGATAGGAGTCGGGATTGACTCGGAATTAGTCTGCCTATTGACCCTTGCAGTGAGTACTAGTGAGTCAGTAAGGCTTCGATATATGTGTGTCATTAGTACTACTAGTGATAGTTGTCACACATGGCATAGGCATGTGTGAGGGAGTCAGTGAGGACTCGGGACATGGGATAGGGTAAGTTACATTCTCATCCATGGCATGTAGACATTCGAGTATGAATGTGCATATTTTTACTGAATGGGTATGTTTGATCACCTGATGAGCACTTAGGTGGGGAATAACCTTGGTGGGGAGATTATCACTACTAGGCTTTGCTTATCCCGTCGTGGGACCCTCCTTTTAGGTACAGGTTTAGTGCAGGCGGCAGACCCGCATATGGGATGAGAGCTAGACACTACTTTGTTTTGTTTTGTTTTTTTTTTTTTTCGTTTGTATTACATTCTGATAACCAAACATGCATCTTTGCAGCCCATGGATCAGAAAAGAGACATGATTAGTCTACTAGTATATTTTAAGTATCAGTGATTTAAATATGCAGGAATGGGGTCTCTATATATGAGACATGTGAATGTGATATCAGTCTGACATATCCATGCGTTTTCCATGGGTTCACCTGGTTGCTTCACCCAGGACCCCCTGCGATAGTGGGGCTGCCACATTAGTGGTCCAAGACCCATATTTCACAAAACTCTAAGTAAGCTTTGGCTTATCACCCAATAAAATACTCCCAGTAAACATTACCAAATATTTAACCCTCTTGTTTTAATTGGATAATCTCAATATTTGAGACTTTAGTGGTCTAAAACCCATATTTCACCAAACTCTAAGTAAGCTTTGGCTTATCACCCAAAGTCTGGTTATTTAGGTAGGTAACCAATTACCAATTGTATCTAATGCAATTCTTAGATTCCCATGGAACTTGACAATCACATGTCATAAGTAAAATCCCATTAACGCCCTAGGTCCAAAACTGTTTTGATAACCTTGTTAAGTCCACCAAACTCATACATATCACCATTATCCATCATGCCTTACTAAGATGGATTACATACCCTGCTTTAGCATGACCCATGTAGTCAATCGAAGTCTTGACAAGTGTGAAATTATGGTAAGCATTTTATGACTTAATTTTTAGACAGAGATTTAATTTATATTTTAATCTTACCATTTGAACTGTAATTCATCCATCATACCATTCATATCATCATGTCATATACGGTAAGCAATTAAACGCTTCATAGCATGACCTTAAAACTAGATTGATCTTCATAGTTACTATAAAGATCAAAGGTCAACTTAGGCAAAAACTCCAACTCCATGGATTTAATTGAAATGCGCTAATGGTTCCACCATCGAATCAAATTTCGAGAAGAATGCATTCTCTCGCCGCCTACTGCGGATTTTGAGTGATCACTATCCTTGAGCAAATTATTCTTCTTTGTCTTTGTATTTATATTATACTAAATCCTTATAAATAAATTACAAGAAATAAGACGGCTACCGAATGTCGTATTTAAATTACATATCCCAAAAATGCTTAAAAATTCAAACCGACACGCAGGCCATATTTAAATTACATATCCCAAAATAAACAAATATTTAAATTAAAACATCCACATTCACGTTGGTCTAAGGGCCATGTTATGCACCATACATATTTTTCACAAAACATACAATAATTATAAGTAATATCCAATAATTTATGTGTGTAGATCTATATTTGCAACATCGTGACTCGTCAGATGATAGCAAATTGGATTTAATAATCATAAGAAAAACACTGAATTTTACGAATTAATTCATACTTAATTGTAAGAATTAATCCGAAACGTTATGAATTAAATGCAAACTTAATGGTTAGAATTTGACCCCTACATTTTTAAAAAAATGGTCGTCTCTAAGGTATAGGCGCACCCTCGCTAAGTGGTCCCTGACTAGTCTGGTAGGTCGAGGGGCAAAGCCCCCCAAAAAAAAACATACAAAACCCGAGATTTTGTTAATCAGATTAACATTCTTTCTCCTAGTACCATGGCCCTTCATGATTATGGAATTGATACCGCCTTTTACATAGCCATATATATCTGTATGCATCCACCATGCATAAAGACACGATCCTTTATGAACTACACAAATCCTATGCATAAAGATACGATTTTTAACATATTAGACGAATTCATACACATCATATTCATAGAAAATAAATAAACATACTGATCGGGGTCACAAGTGGCTCTGATACCACTGTTGGGTTTCTACTGGCGATTAAACATACATACACAACATAAAAAATTAAAAATTTAGCCTTTTTCTAACCCGACCAAGGATCTCGATCAGATGATTCAAGGATAGACGAATACCTTATTCTCGCTGGAAGATCCTTATTCCACAAATACGTGTATGTCAAACCCCCTTTTTGTCAAACTCCAGCATTTGAACAAATCACCTGCACCCTCTACAACTATACACACAAATAAGCCTTCTTCGAAAACCGAGATAAACGAAAAGCAAGACCGGGTCAGGAAGCTCTCGACGAAACTCCCAGCGCTTCAATTGTGAAAAATGAATGAATTGATCCGCATAGGGTTCCTTGGGTTTAAATACCAATTTTAGGCCCAAGGGTTGGTTTCCTACTATTTATGTGTGTGGACCAGAGGTCCACATATCGTCGACAAGTGGGCTCAAAAGCCCATTTTGAGCCCACGGATCATAAGCGGCCTCTAGCAAGGCATTATGACCACCCAAATTATGTGGATGTCAATAGCCCGATATAAATTAATGTGGTAGTCCCTTTGTCTCACTATATCATAATTGAACACAAGGCATGGACTATGTCTCCCTTGTAAAGTTCAATCATGCAATTTTCTCGACCTCCATGTAATCCCGATAATGTTGGTAAATTACTAATAACCCTTATTAATCCATTTGAGCATGGCCATGCAATTTCCATTTCACATGTCAAGGCCCATGGATATATCTCTAAAAATGAGGACAAATCCCTTTCATCCACTCACGTCCTCGGTACATGATTTATTATATGTCCAACTACAACCCTCAGGATACTTCACCCTATTATGATGATGTTGAATTGTGTCAAAACATAAAGCTCCTCATGAATTCCATGGTGTGTTAGGTCGAAGGACAAAAAGAAGACATTATTATAATGAGAAGTACTTGTGACTTATAATCCATGTAGTATTCTCATAATGGGTTGATCCAATACAATTTTCATCAACATGTACTTATGAACTGACTTAATATAATATATGCATGATCAGTAGAACATGATCATCAGTCAAACTCCATACTAGTCTTAATTCACTATTGCTCCACCAATAATGAACAACTAGGGACAGTTTAGAATAGTATTCCATTTGAAGTCTAGGGTTCTACTATCAAATCACACACTTGATGACCATAAGTGGAATCAACTAGTCATGGAGTAAATCACCAAATTAGAAATGTAAGATGATAATAAAAATGCCTCTTTATTATTGAAATATGAAAGTAATAACAATTACATTATTGGCCTAGGGCACATCACTAATAGAATCAGCTTCAAGGGTATCCATGGACCCGGAGAAGGTAGAGGCAGTTATAAGTTAGGGGAGATCAAAGTCAGTCGTCGAGATACGCAGTTTCTTAGGATTGACAGGGTACTACAAGAGGTTCATTGAGGAATTCTCCCGATTAGTTGCACTTATGATGAGATTGACCCAAAAGGAGGTCAAGTTCGAGTGGAATGACCTATGTGAGGAGGCATTCCAGGAATTGAAGAGAAGGCTTACATCGCCTCCCAGCTCCCATAGTCCTGTGGAGGGACAAGGTACACAATGTATCGTGGATGCCTGTGGACGGATCGATGTGTTTCGATGCAACGGAGGGTTGTGCTTATGGTTCTCGACATACAAAGAACCACGAAAGCAGAGTTGGATTCAAACATCGCTTGTTGAGTTGGCGACCATTGTCTAAAGGCTTGGCCTTACTATCTATACGACAAACAGTTCGAGGTGTTTTTAGACCACAAAAGTCTGAAGTACACAACGAGACCTAAACATGAGGCAACGCAGGTGGATGGAGTATCTGGAGGATTATGATTTTGCTTTGCATTACCACTCCAGTAAGGCAAATGTGGTGGTTGATAAACTCAGTCATAAGTCACAAGGAGTGTCATTAGTATACCTTCCTCGAGCTAAGGTATGATCGTAGACCGTGGGATAGTTTGGACTATAGTACGTAGCTGATCGACTCGTGGTACCTTTGGGAGCGAGTGGCTACGCCATCCCTACTAAGCATAGTTATCTAGTCCTAAGGATAGGACACAAAGATATTGTCTGTCAAGGATTGGGTACGGTCGGATACAAGTGACGAAGGCTGGGCCATTCACAGAGACGGTAGTCTTCGGTATAGGGGATTGGTTATGGTTCCCCAGTCGACAGATCTGAGAGAGGAGATCCTCAAGGAGTTCAATTGCTCTTGTTTTACTATGCATCCAAGTGGCACGACGATGTACCATGATCTACATGGCCAGTATTACTGGAGTGGGATGAAGAAACACTTTGAAAATTTTGTTTGACGATGTCTCACATGTCAGCAGGTAAAGGCTGAGCACCAGAGGCTAGCAGGATTACTCCAACCATTGGAGGTGGTTGAGTGGAAGTAGGAGCACATCACGATGGATTTTGTGACTCACTTGACACTAACATCATGAGGACATGACGCAGTGTGGGCCATAGTGTACCAACTTACAAAGTCAGCACACTTTTTAGCGGTGCTAATGACCTTCACTCTGGAGGAATTCTCTAAGTTATACATGCGGGAGATTGTCCGATTACATGGAGTGCCAATATCTATTGTATTGGATCAGGATTCCAGGTTTACGACTCATTTTAGGAAGAGTTTCCAAGGAGTCAGGGACACAACAGGATGAAAGTACAACCTTTCATCTCCGCATCGACGCGGTTAGGAGAGATCTATCCAGACGTTAGAGGACATGCTACGGGCATGTGTCTTGGATCTCAAGGGTAGTTGAGAAGAGCAATTGCCCTTAGTGGAATTCACCTACAACAATAGCTATCAAGCGAGCATACATATGGCACCCTATGAGGCACTATATGGGAGGCCATGTTGATCTCCGGTTTGTTGGACAGAGGTGGGAGAGAGAACCACCACGTGTCCAGATTTGGTTAGAGACACCTTTAAGAAGGTGGGTTTGATACGTAAGCATCTTCTCACGGCTCAGAGCAGACAGAAGAGCTACGCCGACAGACGGGATCGACCTTTGGAGTTTGAGGTGGGTGATCATGTCTTCTTAAAGGTGATGCCTAAGAGAGGATTGGTCAGGTCTGGCAAGAGGGGAAAGCTATTGCCAAGTTATATTAGGCTCTTTGAGATACTCGAGAAGGTAGGTACTCGCTTGCTTAATGGCCGCTTTAATGCTGTTTATCGAGCTGCTCACGCAGATTCCATGTTTCCATGTCAAAGCACACTCCAAATTCGACTCATGTTGTGGATTGGGGTGAGCTTATTGTTGATGTGGATGGAACCTTCGAGGAGGGACCAATGCGTATCATGGATAGTCGAGAATAGGTTTTGTGAGGAAAGACTGTGAGGCTAGTGAAGGTGTTGTGGTAGCATCGAGGAGTGGAGGAGGCAACATAGGAACACAAAGACATTGTGCGTGCCAATTATCATTTCTTGTTTGAGGATGAAGGTATATTTTTAGTCATTTGGTGATTAAATGACTGTTGTATATGCATGTGATTTGAATGTGTATGTGTGTGTGAATTTCGAGGACAAAATTCTGTTAAGGGGGGAAGAATGAAAAACCCGGGCAAATTTGAAGTTTTTCATAAAATGGCAAAACGGTAAATTACCTCTACAGTACAGGTTGCAAACTTGGAAGTTTTCTAGATCTCGGATAATGAAACAAACCTCACCGTTGGATTCGTCTCGCAAAATCTAGTTATCTAGACGAATTTTGTCAAATTCTAAGACAGTCGGAATTTTCATGTTTTTCGAGGCGACAGATATCCAATGACCCCAAAAATAGGATTTTTAGGAAAATTTCAAAAGTTGGGAAATAATTTAAATAAAGTTAATTTTAAAATAATTTGAACTTAAACCGGGATCTAAATAAATTCGCTTCGGGCATAAATCGAACCCGACCCGTCATGAACACATGGCGATCGTGAGCTACATGTCTAACTTAAGCATTAAGTTGGAACAAAAGAGAATTTGGGAGAGAGGGAGCCCATTTTCTGGGTTGTGCGAGAGAGGAGAAAGGGAGAGAAAAGAAAGAAATCCAAACTTCTCTCTTCGATCTACTGAGTTCTGTCGGTTTGAATTCATCGGACCAAGAACGAAAGTTCATCTACTCAACGAGGGCTACGCATCGGTACCGAAAACACGGGATTTCACCAAGGATTCAAGCAAGAAGTTCAGGAAATCAAAGGTTTCAAGTTTAGGAAGTGTCAACAGGACTTCCTAGAGTTTCTTCTATGCTCCAAGAGGTAGGGATTCTTCCTACTTTGGTTTATTTTCCGCTCTAAGGGTTGTTTGGTTGTGTTTTTTTTCCCTAAGGGGCTGTTTGGAAAATGTTTTGGGCTATGGGAATGTTGCCCTGTTTTGACCCTATGAAACATCCATATTTTGGGACTAATTTTCAGTTGGAAAGAGAGGGAATTTTGACTAGTGCCTTTCATGGAAATTGTAGCTTCAATTGTGAACTTGATGTTAGGCTTTTGAATCACCCAAATTGGACCTATATAGCTAAAGTTATGGTCTATTTTATGTGACTGCCATAGGCTGCCCTGTTTTGACCCTATACATTGTCCAGATTTTTGGATTGATTTTCGGTTGGGAGAAAAAGCGAATTTGGACTAATGTTTTTCATGGAAATTATAGCTACATCTGTAAAATTGATGTAGGCTTTTGAATCACCCAATTTGGACCTCTACAACCTGCTATGGTCCATCGACTCTACAACTTAAGCTGTTTAATGGTTTGTGTCCAAATTTTTTGGAATCGTCAGGACTAGTTTGAACCGAGTTCCTGTAACTATCCTATGGTCTGTTATGTCTTATTGTGTTGAATGCTTTGTGGGCATCTCTATGCCACTACTAGTCTTAAGGATCAAGTTATCATTGCTTGAATTTGAATGACATGCTTGGTGGTAATTGATTGGAGGTCAATACTTTGTCCTAATGTATTGACATGTGATGAGTTTGTGTATGGATAAGGCCATTGCATGGCTTGTTTGTAGGATATTTTTGACATGTTATGTCACAATTTTGCCTAGAGGATAAAGTATGTCATTGCTTGATTGGTGATGATTTGTTGATGTTGATATATGTGTGTGCAAATATATTGACATGAAATGTGTGATCGTTTGGAAATTTTATGCTGATTGATATAATTGTCCATGTTGCATGGGTGATATGCATGAGTAGAATCGTCCATATAGCCTTCATAATATATGTGACATGTATAGGCATGAAATGGCACATCACATTACCTATGCATGAGAACATCGCACGAAATGGGTGTGAGTGCATGGTATGGATCAACATTGCGTTTGTTGTTTGATGGTGGACTCAGGACAGGGGGACGACGCCCAACGGCAGAGTCGCAACACGGTTGTATACATGAAAATGAAAATATGTGTAGGGTAAAAGCAAGCAGGGATAGATACCCCCTTAGGTGAAAGAACCAGTATTTTTGGTTATGCATATGTGTCAAACGGTAAAAGCTTGTGAAAGTGTAGGAAGGCGTACGAAGCCTATGGTGAGACTCTGAAAATTCGCTACCCATAAACAGACACATGAGTTTTGTATACAAATGATCATTGAGGTGTCACATCTAAAAATCTTTTGGTTTGAAAAAAAATGAATTTATTTTGTAAATGATTATTGGATGTAATCCATAAATGATGGATTTATCATGTATGGACTTTGGCATTGTTTCTGGTAGAGTTTGTAAGTGACTTGGGTAAGATGAGTCGATAAGGACCTGTGTAGGTACATGATCGGGTCTCATCTCATTTCATGGGATGTAGGATTCCATAGTAGAAATTGTATGTTTTACTTGAATGTGAATGTGAATCAGTGAACAGACTATTGTATGCGACTTAGCGTAGAGCTCTAAGGAGTTTTTACCTCTATCAGCGTGGGCTCACCCCTTTATGGGAAAACATTTGGTGCAGGAGTACACCTGGACAACGCCACTCAAGGCCCCACCGTGGAAGAAGACCGGGCCGTGGCTTTTGTAATACTCTTGTATAGATGTTTGGAAACAAACTAGTTCTAGCATGTATATTTTGTATAAGAGTGTTGTAATTAAACTCTTAAGAACTATGGTAATATAGCCTTGTATATTTTTTAGTATGGATAAATGGGCCCGATTAGGCCACTTTTACTCATAAATGGACCCCATGGGGTCATTATGTTATGTTGGGCCTCGGATGGGTCATGTTATTGTATATTCTATAGGTTGTATTTTGGGTAGAGCTCCCTGTACAAAGGAGACTCTGTCCGATTTTGTTTAAATGATGGGTCCCTGTAAAGGGGACACAACAGTGTGGTATCGGGTTACCCGACATCCACTAGTTTTTTATGGGTTGATGGTTGGTCAACAGGACCCCTGGGTTTTGTGGTGTCACAATGGTACAGTCCCAAGTTGCATTATCTACCATTGAGTAAGAGTATGTGGTAATAGTTGAAGCTTCCAAGGAAGCATCAGGTTTGTGTGGATTGGTCAAGGACCTGGCAGCTGGCAAGGTGGAGTTCAATAGATTTCAGATGTACTATAAGGCCATCATTTTGAAAAGAACCATGTATCAAGCAAAGACCAAGCACATAGATGTGAGATTTCACAAGATTAAGGAGTTGGTATCTTCTCGTATTATCATTGAGAAGGTTCATACTTCTGAGAATGCAGTAGACATGTTGACAAAGCATGTTACCATAGAAAAGTTCAAGCACTACTTGGACTTGATTAACATCTCTAGATGTTAGATGAGAGATGCCCCGACCTATTGCCCCTGGTTAAGTCTTTAAGACATGGTTGGTTTTCTTCAAAGAGGTGGATATTCGCCAAGGTGGAGATTGTTATGGCATATGGCTCATTAATGCCAGGAAGGCATTTTCTTTCTGACAACCCTTTTGTCTGTGTGTGGGATAACAAAGGGAGGTTCTCGCGGTTCCTCACATGGCACAAAGACTATTATATTGAAGTATAGGGGTATTTTTGTACTTCATTACATGCTATTATAAACACCTTCTGTAACTCTATCTGGGAGTAAGTGAAAGGTTTGCCCCATTCCCATGGATGCACACCCGCGTCTCGAACCACATGCAAAATTTGCATGTGTTTTTTTGTGGTTTTTCTCTCCGATTCTTCTCACCATTGTTGCACGATTCTCAACACAAACCAATCAAATAAGAAGATAAAACAAAGCAAAAAATTTAAGAAAGATGTCTTTTCCTTCTCATTTTCCCAATCTTTGCATACATAGAAAAGAAGAAAAAAAAATCAAAGAGAGATAGAGAAGGTTGCTCACTGCATACAAGGCAAGGTGAGAGATGTCTTTGGATGAGAAGCCTTGAAAGCCATTACTAATGTGACCCATGAAAGTGTAAAGGCAAGTGGAGAGAAGGAGAGGGAAAATACAAAGAGAGAAACCCCACAACACTAGGAAAAAACCTTGCCAAAATCAGATGCGATGGAAAGATAGTTGAGCTGATGTTGCGATATCCCCATAACCGATTTGAGGTGGGAGGAGTAAGATGAGAAATCTAAATTGGTCCCTTTATGAAGGCTTGAGAAAAGGGGGATAAACAGAAAATAGCTTGAAAGAAGAATCCACTTGGTGTGTGTGTGCGAGTGTGGGTATATATATATATATATATATATTTATTTATTTAGTTATTTATTTATCCATTTTTTAATTTTGCAATCGAGCCAGCTTGACCCGATGTTGATTGACCCAGTGGGCTAATTGAGTCGGGTCAAATTTAGTCCAATTTTTGTAGGCTAATTAAATTAGAGCCCAACCCAACCTTAATGGTGTGAGGATGGTCTAGAGGTTTAGGTAAGTTAGGGTAATGGGGTAGCACTTTGATAGGTAAGGGATAAGTCTAGTTTCAAATGTTATAGGGCTAGTTTAGGGTTTACATATGATGGGATTAAGGTTCGTGAATGAAGGATTTTAGGTTGAAAGACTGTGGGTTTGGTTTGATACAAAACAACCTTGTGTTGAGCTAATTTAAGGTTTTCGGGTTTTCCTAGGACTATGAATGAATTTGGGTTTCTCCAAGGTTAGGGATGATTGTTTTTATTGTTCCTAGAGTGAAACAAAGTATTTGGAAAGGTTTTAGAAGTATAGAACTAGATTTGGAAAGTTTTGGATTGAGGTTAAAAAAAATGGGTTATGGAAAAGTTAAAGAGAAGATGATGAAATTGATAGGAGTAGAAGAAGTAGAAGGATATGAACTTACTTCACCACAGAAGAAATCCACTAAGGGATAAGAAGCCATGAACTCGCCGCTCAAGGGAATCCACTTAAGAGATAAGAGAACAAGAGAGAACTCTTAAAAAATAGAAAATTGAAAAACTTTGAATGAATCCAAAAATAGTACATTATGGGATATATATAGGCTCGTTACATTCTAAAACAAATAAAACAACTCCTACTTTGACTAGGAAAACAAAACTTTCTAAATTGAATAAAGCAACTCTTACTTTGACTAGAATAGCAAAACTTTCTAAATTGAATACACAACTCCTAAATTAGAAACATGACTCCAAATCAAACCATAATTTAGAAAATATATAAAAAACCAATAATTGACTTACTCAAAATCTTCTTCAAGCCTATATCATGTCCTTAACTCCTTTCAAGTCTTAATTAAAGTCCAAAAATTCCATTTTGATGATCCTACAACTTTGCAACCTTCTAAATTTGAATCTTCCATAATCAAGGTCAAATTTCCATTTGTTGTTGTAGATGCTCCTACATCAATGCCCCATAGTTCGGAGAAAAGACTTGCCCTCAAGTCTTCACCATGATAAGACCTCAAATCCTCGACATTGAATATAGGTGAGATATCATAAGCATTAGGCAACTAACTTGTAAGCATTGTCTCCAATCTTCTCAATAATCTTGAAAGGACCATCTACCCTAGCTTGAGCTTTCCAAACTTGCCCGATGGAAATCTATCCTTGCGAAGATGTATCCAAACCAAGTCTCCAACTTCAAATTCAACCAACTTTATGCGCCTATTTTCTTGTTCCACATACTTTGCATTTTGCTTCTCAATCTTCAAGCAAACATCTTCATGTAGCTTCTTGATTTCCTTGGCTCTAACTTCAACATCTCCACTAAATTGCTCAGTTGTGGCATGGGGTGCTAAATCCATAGGCCCAATCGGTTGTAGCCCATATACTACTTCAAATGGACTTTTTTCCCAATAGCTCTATGCTCAAATATGTTATATGAAAACTAATTTGAAGTAGAATCAAATCCCATTGTTTCACATTTTTTCCAACATAACTCCTTAGAAAATTACCCAAACTCTTATTAGTAACTTTAGTTTGAGCATTGATTTGAGGATGATAAGATGTGTTGAATAGTAAAGAAGTTCCAAGTTTCCTCCAAGAAGTTCTCCAAAAGTGACTAATAAACTTAGAATCTCGATCTGAAACCTTGTCTTGGGAATACCATGTAAGTGCATAATATCCTTGAAATACAAGTTAGCAACATGTGAAACATCATTAGACTTGTTGCATGGTACAAAGTGAGCCATCTTCAAGAACCTATCAACGACCACCATGATTGAATCTTTGTTCCTTTGTGCTATAGGTAATCCCAACACGGAATCCAAGCTAACATCCTCACATGGTGCCTTCGGAACTGGTAGTGGTGTATACAAGCTCACCGTTGACTGATTTTTACACATAGACCAAAAACTGACTAATTGTTGAAGACCAAATTGACTAAATATGATGAGGTCAGTGTGTGCCAAACTTCTGGTATCGCCGCCAAAGACTATTAAGTCCTCGGCAACAGCGCCAAAAACTTGGTGATTGACCAAAGATATAAAATATGTTGTTTGCCTTGGATGAGAAGGCTTAAATTAAAAATGTGTTTTAGTCTAGATCATTGCAAGTGCACAGGTCATACAAGTAATAAAAGTGGATTTAAGTCCAGATATCGTTCCTATGAGGATTGATGAAAAATCTAAACATCAATTACCCCATCTACTCAAGATCCTTGCTATTTGAACTCCAAAGTTAAAAGTGATTTGGCTTTAAACTAAAGGAAAAGTAAAAATTAAATAAAATTGTATAACTATATATAAAGAATTCAAAATAGTTGGATTGGAAAGTTCACTAGGTAAGTTAACACTAGGAAATAGATCAGTGTACAATTATAAATTTCTGCATCATTTTATAACATAGTTCAGCCATTAGTTTGAAATATGAACTTGTCAAAGATGCAAGGTAGTATAGTTTGGATTTCTCCATACACGATGCATTTCACTAATTAGAGATCCATGTTCCTTTCAAATACATGAGTCTAATCACTACTAGAATATAAATGTAAATTTTCAAGATCCGGGTATTTTTCCTTTCTTGACTTCACACCCATGTCTTAAGACCGAAGAATTCTTGCCCCTATAGACAGAATATTACAAGCCTTCTCCACTTAATTAAAAAATCTCATCCATTGAATTTGATAAAATTCTATATCTCCTTGATTAGATCTATTCTAACACGGGATCAAGATCCTTTCATCAAATATAGGAGAAACCTCTTATCAATTAAATTGATACATCATCCAACTATCCTCACACCATGAGTAAGTTAGTGATCTATCAAAGTAATCTTTCAGAGTTTATTAGTTCCATAATATTAGTCTAACATAACCCCAAGTAACTGCTCCATACTCTCAAGAATCTCCATCTCTGTGTCACTCAGAGGGCTTCTTGGAAACCAAAGCAAGATACAATGTTTTTCTGGGTACACGCTACTAATATTTTGAACAAGTAACTTCAAGAGCAATATCAATCAAATAAATTCAAGATTTTGAACTATAACATTCTTTCAAGTTGAGCAGAAAACAATAATTAACATCGATCCAATCCTAGAGGGAGCTCAGTTTTTCAAAACTTCATTACAAATAACAGTGACTAACTGATTAGGAAAATTCACTGAAATTGCAAGCGAACCGAAATAAATGAACTCCAGAAAATTTCCAAATTCCATTCAAATCAGACAATAATGAAAACTAAAATTTTACAATGAACCTAACTCGAAACTTCACACCAAATCACTGTTCAATCCCAAAAAGAACTAACTAAAATGCTAAGCTAAAACTAAATTGACAAAAAAGAAAATTAAAGAAAAATAATAATAATAATATACATAGGAGTCTCCAGCTACCCAGAAGTTTTTGGTTTGGCGGAAGTTGCGCACAGTGCCCTAGATGCTTTTATTTATAGATTTTCAAATGATGGGTTGCACTTCAAGGCTGAAATTGTGGATCCCCAAAATTTTTGGCCTAATTGGTTGCTTTGTCGTGACATTGAAAATTATGTCGTGACATCGTTGTCATATTTATTCCCTAGCTCTTGTCGTGGCTTGCGCTCGCCTCGACATGGTTTCGCAGCTTTTCTGGATTTTGACGCAACACTTGACAATGTCGCGACATAGTTCCGCCGGTTGTTCAGTGATCAAGGCGACATGACTGTCTTGTGTCGCGACATAAAAACTTTTTTGCCACCAACTTGTCATTCTTTACTACTCATGAAAAATTTCGCGACATAAATTTTATTGTCGCGACAAATATTTTTGTCTTCAGCTCTTACACTTTGTCGCGACATTCTTTGCCAAGGCGGCCGCAACATTCTTATGGGTTCTTTCTACCATCATTACAATAATATTTTCTTTATCGCGACAGAAGTTTCGCCAGCTGCATGTTGCTGTTGTTGGCGAGCAGAGTCTTGTTGTCTTGGTAATCGCTGAGATCGAACTCGGTGGTCACAAAAACTTTTGAAGATGTCGCGTATTATATTTCCTTCTTGTATCTTTGTCACTGGCTGAACTGTTTGTTGCAACATTGTAATCTTTGTCGCGACAAACTTGTCTTCGCTTTGTTCATTTCTCTATTTTTGCACGATGTGAGATATATTATCGCAGCTTTTTGTTGTTGTGACATAAATTTTATTTTTGAGACAAACTCTACTGCCATTGTTTGATCATTGTCAGCTAATAATATTGTGACATTGTGGTTAAAAACTTTCTTAATCATTGTCGTGAATGTAGATTTGCCTCAGCTTTCCATTATGTTGCGACATAATTTTCTATGTTGCAACATTCTTCTTGTAGTTATTCTCATCTTTTGTCGCGACAATAGATGTCTTTGTCGCGACAAAGTTCAACTCAACCTTATGTTGTGTTTATCGCGACATAAAACTTCTCTACCACGACAAAGTCTTCTTGCCTTTCAATGCTGACTCTGAATTTTGTGTCGCGACATAGTTGTCTTTTGACACGACAAAGATTTGCTGCCATCTTCAGTTCTTTATATTGCAACAGAGTTGTGAGATGTCACGACAAAGTTCCAATGCCATTCGCCTTGATCAATGTCGCGACAGAGTAAGGAATGTCGCGACATTCTTCTTCAAGAACTTCTCCAACAATTTCGCGACATACAAATCTTTTGTCATGACAAAGTTTTGTTTTCTGACTTCCTTTATGTGTCAACACTCACTTCTTTGTCACAACATTTATTAGTCAATCTCTCTTATAATATTTCGTAATAGAGTTGTGAGATGTCAAGACAATCTTCGTTTCTGGCTTTAGTTTAGCTGGATCTTTGTTGCGAAATAACGCTGCTTGTTACGACATAGCTTCTATTGGTTCTTTTGAGATTATGTCACGACAATTTGAAACTATAAATGCGGACATTTCGCTTTCTGGCCAAAATTCTTTTTCTTATTGAAATGGCCCTTTCATTTAAAAACAAGAAAAAACACAAAAGCAGAATATTCCATAATCAACATTAAATGAATCATAAACTTCTAGAAATATGCTTTAAAAATTGATTAGAAATAGATGAGTTTAGGACTCATCACTTGCATTATTTGTCAGTTTTAGCCATCATGCACACAAATACACCTCTGATAAACGGCAACTTGTTTCTAGTTTAGACTGGGCACATTGTCTTCACCAAAGCCAAGGTTTTTGCTTCCCCAAAGTGTCCTCCTAACGTTCCACCATGTAATTCATCCAAAATACTCAATCTTAAAGAACAAGATGGAATATTGCATAGGGTGTTACCTTTAAAGAGAAATTCATCCACTCCTCATAAATTCCTTGAAAGGCTTCTGTCACACATCTTCCAAATCTCACCACAATCAGCATCCTTCTCATATAATTCCTTCACCATCTCAAATCCAACTACTTGATTCTTGCATGGAAGTCAACAAAGCATGTTTCCTACTCAAGGTATCCAATAAATATTATGAACACCGCTTTGTGCTTAATTGTGAAATTGAGCTTGCTTGTAAGGATTCTACCCATGTTGCATGTCTTCTATTCAACTTTTGTAGATTGAAATAAAGCTCTATAGATAGCATAGAACTCCTTGTCATAGGTGGAGTACTTCCTCTTCGCTTCATTTAACTTCTCACTAAAGAAAGCAATGGGTCTTCTTTCTTGTCTAAGGACAACACCAATCCCAACAAGAGATGCATCACACTCAACTTCAAATGCTTTGTTGAAATCTAGTAAAGCCAAATAAGGGGCTTCAGTCACTTTCTTCTTAATCAACTCAAAACTTTCTTAATTTTGTTCATTTAAGTGTCCAAACATTATTATTTTTTCTATTTTGGTATCTCAACTTTATTTTTGTTCGATCAAGTGTCTAAATTGTTTTATTTTTTCTATTTTGATGTCTCAATTTTTTTTTTGTTCAATCAAGTATCTACACTTTTTTATTTTTTCCATTTTGATGTCTCAACTTTATTTTTGTTCAATAAAGTTTGTACACTTTTAATTTTTGTTCAATCAAGTGTTTCTTAACCAATAAAAACTTATTAAGATATTTGAATTAAGAAAAATTGAATTCAAATTACATTCCACGTTATATAAAATAATAAAATTACTTAAATAATCTTTAATGAGGTGAAATGACAATAATATCATTTCCACATTATGAGTTTTACTATCTATTTTTTTTTTTGAAAGGAAAAGTAACATTATTGATTCAAACTTGCAATAAATCGATAGATCCAAGATACAAATAATTAAAAACCATACAGAATGAAACAATATCCAAGTTAATAGCATAATAAATCAGCATAAGACTATACATTTGATAATATAGTGACTAGAATATCTACGACTCGAGTTCTTCTGTAAAACTCAAGAAAAATTCAAATTTTTTTGAAAAAGGGTAAAATGGTATCAATTTGAAAACGAAATTTAGATTCCTGGATGACGCAACAGACTGCGCTCAAGCAAATTGCCCTCGCTGAATCTAGTGATCCAAAAGTTTCACGAATTATGGGACCAATGAATATTTTACGATTTTCGCGATAAGACGCTATCGATTGCTGACTAGATTTTTATGAAACTTTTAAATCGTGAAATGGCTGGGCAAAGTTCATTTAAAACAAAGTGAACTGAAAAGAAATAAATTGTTTCGGGGAGAGAAGCGGATCCAAACGGTTGGGTCACGGAATCATGATCCAAAATAATAATAATAATAATAATTCTCAAACATATGCTGACAATGACTATAAAACCATAGTCCATAAGAGTTTAAATTCCATCACTCTTATACAAATAAATACAACCCATATATATTTAAAAATACATATAAAAAAGCCACAATCTAGCTTTCTTCTCAATCCCTACTTAAGGAGCGTCGTCCACCCGGTAACTCGTTTTGCACTGGAACAGATCCCACGACGGTGAGCAACCCAAGAGAAAATTCTACGTGGGCTATCCCCACCCCAATGCATAGCGCGTACATAACACATCAAACCATATTCCATATAAATAATGCAATCCTAGGGCCCTACATGGCCATTTTTACTCGTATGTGGACCCGATGTGGTCGTTGTATAATATCAACAGCGTTGCCATGTAATCAGACAGGTCAGAGCGTCGGGTGAGTCAAACAAATAGACTTCTACGATTTTATTTTTTTTGTGGAAATATGGATCTTGATAAATGTAATACAACCATGTGGTATCCTGCAACCCGAACCACGAATTCTACAGTTGACGTTGTCAACGGACCCTGTGATAGGGTGGCATCTTCACAACATATTGAATACCATAATTTGATATATTTGACTAATTGAATCCGCCTTGCTTGTCTGAATCATCCCCACACAAATAAAGTGTTGTAACAAGACGACGAACAACACTACGTTGTGTCGCGTACGTCAGTGACGCCTATCCCCAGGGGTCCCGCTTGACCACCGCTAACCTATTGCAGTCCTTATGTGTCTCATACCATGAGACCCATACATGAGTAAAAATGGCCACGCTGGCCATAAGATCCATACTAATTAAAATAATCAACTATATTTTTTTTATAGTTTCCATGCCTGTTTTACAAAAATATTTATACATGTTTTACAAAATATTTACTCAAAGCCACAGGTCGACTTTTTCTTCTCAAAAGCGGCCTCTAGTGAGTGCCGTCTCCCTGGATACTCCCTGTACTTGAAAGGGGGGTCCCACGACGGGGTGAGCAAAGCCCAGTAGTGATAATTTCCTACATGGGTTACTCCCCACCTAAAATGCATATGCAATGGCATATATAAACAATCAATCACATTCCATACAATTATTAATTGTTATATGAAATGTCTATATCATACAATAGGATGCCGACCCTCATGCTCATGACCGAGTCCTAATCGACTTCACACCGAATGCCAAGTGTGATTAAACTGGGGCCATTGGTGAAACACCATGACTAACCCATTGGACAACCCTCAAATTTATTTATCAAAACCTGATTTTTCCTTTTTTTTCCTTCTTTTGTGGGCCACGGATTTTCGGGTTTACACCGCAGGACGCCGCACGCCTTTTCAACATTTTCGCAAACTTACATTGCCGGGATTCATGTCTAACCGTGAATAACATTTTGGACTTTCACCCTGGGGGGGGATCTACCCCAACTTGCTCCGCCCAAAACATGTAATTTATCATTTTGATCATTTTACACACTAGTGAATCTCTACCTTGGACTTTATCCAATTTTTTCCGAGTTCATGACCCATTCACCAACACCGGTGAAAAAACCATACCCTGCACCCACACCCTACCTAACGCGATGTGACTGTGCATATGAAATGCATGATGCCAATGCATTTTCATTCATGTTACATGCATGAATGAGCACTACATGAACATTCACAAACCATGGACAATTATAATTTATACATATAATCTACCTCCATGCAAACCATGTTAATACATCAAATAGAATGCATCAACATCACATATTCACACACTGCATGCATGTTATTCAAACAAGCAATAACACACACTAGGTCACAAACCTTGGACCATTCAGCAGGGCACTTCACCGTCCCTTCATAAACATGAACCAATCTGGTTCCAATCATTTTCATCACAACAAACAACCATAACACCTAGAAAATTTCAATTTATAGTTCAAACCCTAACTCCCATAGTTGGTGACTGTGTGAAACTGGTCATGAAATCCATACCCCTTAATCCCAAAGCTTGGAACTAATTTACATGCCCTCTCATGGCCTCCCATAAGAAACCCCTACCATTATATAGCCCTTAGGCTAAAAGTAAACAAAGTAGGAAAATATCCTACCTCGTGGTGTTTGTCGAAACTCCAACTTTTTGGTGTCCACATCGAGATTCGCACGCAAGTAATCAACTTTAATCCTCGAACCGTTGAACTTCGACCGTCCGAAACAGGAAATCTTCCCTTTCCCTTTCCTTCTTTCTCCTTTTCCCTTCCTTTCTCTCTATGAACTCTTTTTCTTTTTCTCTTTGTTTTCTTTTCTCCTTTCCTTCTTTTCTTTCATTTCTTCTTTTCTTTTCGTTTTCTCATTTCTCATCTCATTTCTCCTTTCACTTTCTATTCTCCTTTGGCATTTTGTCTCCCATTTTGATCACTATTGGTCAAAGGAGGCAACTTCCTCCCCATTTCCTCAAGCCATTTGTGTGGCCCTCATTTTTTTCCATCTTTATTCCTTATTTCTTTATTTCCTTTTTATGACATCATCACCCACATGGCTCCATGTGAGCCATGGGATCTACTTTCCACATGGCTAATCGCGAGCCCATTCTTTCGCTGTTGGACCACATGGCTTTGCCAAGTGTCACTCTCTTGGGGTGCTATGTGGCATCCCCTAACCTTGCCATGTGTCATCCGACACCCCACGCCTCGAAAAACGTGAAATCCCGACTACCTCGGAATCCAACGAAATTCGACGTGGTAGCTAAATCTCACGATGATTTCAACGGAGAAGTCCGTTTCATCATCCGAGATCTAGAAACATTTCGGTTTTTCAGCCGAAATTACTATTTTACCCTTTATCCAAAATCGTGGATTTTCTGGGGTTTCACATGATAAACGACACGCTGCAATAAGACGATGACAAACCAAACGCCGATAATACGACGACAAACCAAAGACCGCAATAAGATGAGGACAACATGAAAAATTAGATAAAAGCTAAATCTTCATGGAACTTTATTATGCAAGAAAATGAAAGAAAAAGATGCAGAGGGTGATTTTAGGCCAAGGAATGACCAAAAATCACCCCTCATTTCTTGAGAAAAAGGGTTAGAAGAGAACAAGATGAGAATGGGCGATTGTTTGAGAGACGAAGTTTTTTTACTATCTATTTGTTACAATAAAAAAAATGATAAAATTGGCTACTATATAGTTGGACATAAAAGTAAAAAAATTTCTTAAAAAAAATTACAATTAAAAAAACAAACGTTAATTATCCTCTATTGTTTTTACTTGTTTTCGAAGTATTATGTGAAAAAATATATATGAATAATTAAAAAGAAAACAATAGATATTAAAATTATTAAAATATTTATTTTTATCCATAACACCCAATTTAATCAATTTCTTTTGTACAGTAAGTAACATATAGCAAAAACCCTAACGTGAAAAGGATAATATTGTTATTCCACCTTGTTAAATGCCATTTAAGTAATTTCATCATTTTAATATGATAAGAATGTTATTTTGATGCAATTTTTGCTTATTCAAATATCATAATAAACTTTGATTGGTCATGAAGCATTTATTTGAACAAAAATAAAGTTGAGATACTAAAATAAAAAAATCGAAAAGTTTAAACACTTTATTGAATAAAAATAAAGTTGAGATACCAAAATAGAAAAACTAAAAAAGTTTAGACACTTAATTGATTAAAAATAAAATTGAAAAAATAGAAAAGTTATGACACCATTTATGTAATTAACCGTTCAAAAAATAATCTTTAAGTGTTAAAAAATGTATTAAGCTTCTTGTAATCATTTTCCAACCGGTTATAAGTCCTATTAGACGACCTTTTACTCAACATAGATTACTTTGAATGTGGAGCCCCGTTTAGCTTTAAACCCGGATATTTGGTACAAGCATGGGTAGATGAAAATAAATCTTAGAAACTACATAATGTCCTTACTAAAAGTTCTTTACATCTAGAAATTTGAACCCTTATACTTTGTTTGGAACCGGAAAGTAATAAGGAAAAAAATAGAGAAAAAATGAAAGGAAAGAAAATTTGGAGAAAAATAGAAATTAGGTTTGAACTTAATATATTAATTTTATATGTTTATTCAAACTCATTTTATTTATTTGTCTCTATTATATAAGGCTAAGAAATTTAAAAATATGTAAATTTTTGAGAATTTTGATTATATTTGTTTTTCTTTTATATTTTCCACGGTAAAACCAAACATGAGAAAATAATTTTCCGTTGTATTTTTTTCTTAGTATTTTCCAAGTTCCAAATGGAGCCTTAGAAAAAAATTAGAAATTGGGACTAAAAATAGGACATTCTTACATGGGGCTCTAATGAATATGAACAAAACCGAATACTAATTTTTAATTAATTGAATATAAGAGAAAGATATATATATATATATATATATATATCAAGTCTTGTTAAAAAATGCATGCTTATGTTAGAATTAAGCCCAGATAAGCAAACTAGAGTTTGAAGTAAGTTGGACCATTGAACTTATATGGGCTAATTATTGGCCCAAGTATGTAAGTGGATTAAATGGCCCACTAAACCCTATTATAAATATAACTTATATTTAGGTTTAGGTTAACAACAACAACAAAAAACTATTTTCAGAGGAAGAGAATATATCTGTCCCAGATCTGAAAAGCAAAAGGTCTTGGATTGCTCTTGGAGCCTACACTCTGCAGTCAAGACCTGCAAATCGGATATTGTTGGGAAGATTCAAGGATCAATTCCATTCTGGTTAGTATGTAATGTTATTTTTTGCTTCCGTTGCATATGAAATCATAGATTTCTGATGATGTCGATCTCAAACATCCGTATCACAATGGGTTTCCTAGATTCCGTGATTTGAGAGATCTTGAGATTTCATAGGTTAATAAAAATGAAAACTATTTTTTTTTATTGATCTACCAAAATATCTTCTCGGAACTAGATTCCGCATTTGGAGATCTTGAGATTTCATAGGTTAATAAAAATGAAAATTCATTTTTTATTTGATCTACTAACAGATCTTTTAACTTGCATTCCATTTGAGATCTTGAGATTTCATAGGTTAATAAAACAAAATTCTATTTTATTTGATATTTGGTTATTATTTGTCTAAATACAGAAAAGCTACATGTAAAATGGAAGATATAAATAAAAAGTAACTGTTATAATTTCTAAAACTCAATCTATAGTTTTTGAGCTTTTTTGAAAACATGATAACTAGAATTTTGAATATCTTAGATAAATGAATTTTATTTATTTTGGATTGTCTCTTGTTTTCTTGATTTTTTTTTTTGTGAGAAATCCCTAGATAAATTAATTTATTAATTTGTAGATGAGGATGAATTAAAATTATACTTTAATAAGACTTATTCTTTGTGCTGATAAATGTTAAGTAGATATATAATTTTAATTTATATTATTAGAAATAAATAATATTTTAACAAGAATTATCCTTTAATGGATAATTATTAAATAGATATATAATTTAATTTATTTATAAAATGATGGATTTTATATTCTAGAATTAGTTTGCCTATAGAAATTTGCTAAATTAAAGAAATTTAGAGATCAAATTTGGTTAAATTTAAGAATAAGTAGACAATGACATAATCTTCAAAACTATGTAACTAAGACAATGACATAATTTAGAGATCAAACTAGGTTTAGGGTAACAACAACAAAAAACTATTTTCGGAGGAAGAGAATTTCTCTGTCCCAGATTTGAAAAGCAAAAGGCCTTGGATTGCTCTTGGAGCCAACACTCTACGATCAAGACATGCAAATCGGTTATTGCTTGGAAGATTCACGGATCAGTTCCATTCTGGTTAGTATGTAATTTTATTTTTTTTCTTCCGTTGCATATAAAATCATAGATTTCTGGATGGATGTCCCGGGATTCCAACAACTTATTCTTTTCAAATTAAGTTTACGTTTTATTTCAATAAATAAATATATTGATAGAGCAATTATTAAGAAGATTTAGTCCAACAATATGACTAAATTAAGCAGTAATGTGCTCATACTAAGTATATCCATTTAAAAACCTACTAGGTACTGGATTTGAGCCCAAATCATAATAGGAGAAGCCCTAAAATTTACTTTTCCAACAAGATCTAAATTTCATTTGGCACATATACAAGGATGAGAAACCTACTTTATATATATATATATATATATATATATATATATATTCTATCATATCTCTTCTTCAAATTGTCTTCTAAATTTATAGTCTTTAATAGATTAGTTTATGATGAATTATATAAAGAGATCTATAAAAAAGGTAGATGAAGATGAAATTAATTTACTTACCAAAATTATGATGAGACATTTTTACTAATAGGTGTGCAAGAATGAAAGGGCTTACTAATTGAAAATATACACTTCAATTACATTATTTTTGTTGAATTTACTAGAATTAGTACTTATGTTTATATAATTAAATTCTGATGTATCTGCCTTGATTACTCAGTTGATTTTGTTAGTTCACGATTTTCTCTCATACCTTTAAGTCTTTATTAGTCTATTGATCCCACAAGTTCCTACTAATCCCTAAATATTCCAAATGGCTACAATTTAAATCAAACATGCAAGGGTTTTTGCAAGAACCTCACAAAACATTAAATGAATAATTGACTCAATATTAAAAGCTAATTGAACGAAGTAACAATTTTCGAAATCTGAGATCAATAAACCAGGATGTTTCAATTACTTAACTAGGGGTGTGGAAGATAGTAATAGCTGCTGGTCACATGTTAATGACCGCCTAAATGAATAATATAAATAATATAATTTATTTATATTATCCAAAATTTAAATAGACTACGCAGATTTTTGCTGACACAAATCCGGTTTGCAAAGAGATAAGAATCATTATCGTTCATCCACACCGAACGTCATCGCATCATCGAACGATCGACCGGCGTCGGCGCGACGGCAAGATCATCACACATCACGGAACATCGGCGCGATCGCACGCATCGCGATAATCGTCGCCCGTCATCCGAACCCACGCGACGACAAACGACGCTTCACCAACCATCCAAGACGTCCGCATCGATCCTGAGAACTCACCAACGCCCAACCGTCAACCACGATCCATCATTCCATCCGATTGCCCCCAGTATATAGATCTGATTTCAAATATAATAATCACAACGTAAGAGTCTGATAATATTGATTGTAATCAACATGCTATATTAAATGCTTGACTCCACTACAACCTCCAGCGGATAGAAACTTGTTCTCACCCACATGCCGCTGAAACTCTTGCTGTATTTGATATGGAATTGAAACTACATTTGTGGATCATGAGGATAGTTAATCATTCCATATTCACCAATGGAACTCCGAAGGATGTGAAGAAGGTCGACATAACTCATCAGATAAGGAGGAAATATGTTGCCTCTATCTCGATGAATCAACGAATTGAGTTCCAAATACTCATGGACTCAAACCGCCGAAACGTAATCCTCATTGTATGGTGTCATCCTTCGTTGTCTTCCTCTATGTTTCTATGCAGTGAGTCATCAACATCATTGTCCCTCCTTGAGTCATCATAACCTACAATAGAAGTATTAGAAAAACTTGGCCTACTACTATATTCAAATGATCGGAATCAAAAGAGGGTCGAGAAGTACCAAGTATTGAAATGAGTCCCTCCTGTCTTGACTAAAACTTTCACTATGAACTTCTTCAGGATAAAACTAGCTCAACTTTAACACCTACTTCTCAAAAACGTGCAGCAATTCGTGGATCAGGATTTCCATCTTCATCCTCTAAATGGAGAGGTCTAACCCATTGAAATAGTTTATCCTCCTCGTTTTCACCAAATTCATATGAAATCTCAAGTAAATCGAGAAAATTATTTTTTGCAACTTGATTAGTCTCTACCTTCATATCACGTATCTTTAGTTTCATGTTGTAATAACAAAAAACCAATTGTTGGAGTCTAGGGTAAGCAAGACGATTTCTTTGTTTGGTATGGATTAGAGAAAACGTGCTCCAATTTTTCTCACACACTGAAGATGATGCGGTTTGAGAAAGAACCTTAAAGGCTAAATTCCTTAATGTCTGAGCGTGATTTCAATACAAAAACCACCATTTAACTGTAATAAAAATTACTTATATTCAATATATAATAATAAAATAGTTAGGGAATTTACTTTTAATGAGAATTAAGACTATGACGCCCCTATCCCGGGGGTCCGTTGACAAACCGTCAACCCACTGAGACTCAGGATGTCGTAACCTAACACCATTCCATCGAGTCCCTTTCCTAGACCCAGGATTTAACGAAATCTGGGCAGAGTCTTTGCACTGAGCTCTACCCAAAGTACAACCTGTACTCATGGCAAACTGCTATAATATTATACAACCACTCACACCGGTCCATACGAGTAAAAATGGCTACAAAGAGGGGCCCGTATTTATCCATATAAATACAATCTATATCACCGAAGCCACTAAGAGTTATTACATCACTCTTAATACAAAAACATTATATTAAACTCCACATGTTCTAATGTAATATACAAAACATGAATCAAGGCCACACTGTCCGGGCGACAACCCGGGCCTCTAAGGAGCACTGGTCCCGCCCTCAGACATGTCCCCACAGACTTGAAAGGGGGTCCCACGACTAAGTGAGCTTAACACCTAGTAGAGATAAGACCCACAAGGGCTATTCCCGGCTGATCCCCGACCGAATTAACCTCACGAACTCGAGGGGACCTCTGCGACCCAACCTGACAAACTTTCCTCAAAACAATCAATTAAAAATCCATGGAGCGAACCCCTTTACAATTATTAACATATCTTTAGAAAATAATGCCACAGCCAGTTGCAAAAATTTTCTTTTCTTTTTCAAACACTCTAGATTTTTCTTTAAAATCGACTGCAGTTTCCTCCTGCTTGTCGGTAGGATATGATTTGATCAACCTAGATCACCATGTTAGAATACAAAACATAATTAAATGGAGAGAATATGAATATTATGTACCTGATTTGAATCCATGGAACGTAGCTCTCTTGATGCGGAATTGATGAAGACTCGCAAAGAAAACACCTCAAGATCTCAAGATCTTCTCCCAATGTGGCCCTGGATGACACTCGGCTTAATGAGAATGCCTCACTTGGTTAGAGAAAATCTCTCTTAACTGTGATGCGAGAATGATACGATCCTTAGGGTTTAGGAGGACTCGAGCCTTCTTTATATATTGAGTTCCTACCACGGACCCTCTCATTAATGGTCGGCCATACTCAGCCTCCACACACTCGCCAACCCCATATGGTTTATTAAGAATCCTAATAATCCTACTTAATTAGACTAAACTTATTCGCTTAGTTTTAAATTGGTCAGTTTCCACTTTATGAAAATCTTACATTCTCCCACTTGGGCGATATTAATTAAAACAAAACCGTGCGCACCTTCATTGGTCTAGAGATCATTCTAATAGTCAATCCGATCCCATAAAGTCTCGAACACTAATCGCGGTAACGTATGTATCACGCAAGCCCTTCCATGGTCACGAGTGCTTTCTCAACTTTACCGAGCATGGATTCACATGGTAGTGTGTTTAAATGGACACTCATAATGAGTGATACTTCATGTGTTATCCATTTTGTTAGTCCAAATTCTCTTCTCCTTATGTCACAAAACCCAATATATCACCAGAGAATATCCATCATGGTTCCAACGAACTCAGATAAGGGTGTTACCTTAATACGTAACTTTACTTTATGTAACAAAACATGCCATAAGCAAGCAATGCCAAGAATGCCCCATAGCCTCGTATTCAAGGTTTACACAATGCCTTGAGATTTTCAACAATTATATGTACTCAATCGATAAACCTACATTCACAAATACCTTATCAATGTAAAAGAGTTGATACAAATTCAATTATTACCAAAAATGTAATGAAATCGATTCATCCTCTGGCAAGAACAACATAAAACTCTTAATAGCTCCCACTAATTTACAAGATCCCATGATAATTCTAAGCCCACTGTTAGCGACATGGCGATCAAATACACAAGGGCGAAGGCCTTTAGTTAGCTGGACCGCAATCATATCATCCGGCCGACACGGCTCCACCGCAACGTCACCGCTTTTGAACTTTTCCTTTATGGTCGATACTTGACTTCCATGTGCTTAGACCCCTTGATCTCCTCCGTTGCTGTTAATAAAACAACACCGCAGAGTTATCAGTTCACAATACAATCAGAGGGCCTATCCACAAAATCAAACACTGCTAACTCCTTAATGAGGTTTCTGGAGCCAAATCGGGGCTTGAGGTCATTAAAAGCATGCTACAAACTCCGCTGCATGGTGTAGGATGCAATTGGATTTTTGTTTCTCACTCTTTCCATGATACTCCGCACCTCCCCGCTAACTTAAAGATATAAACTGGGCTTGTTGACTTCTTTCATCCCGATGCCAAAGAAGTCCGAACCGAATACCCAACTAGCCGGTAGGTCCCGAACATGTTTGTAAATCAACATATAGTCTGGCCCTCTTTAAGTACCTCATAACCTTTCTTGGCAAAGAACCCAAATGATCAGCGTCCCGGGTTTGACTCGATATCCGCCTAGAAGTCCCCGCTTGCAAACGCACATCTGTCTAGTGCATACTGAGCATACATAATGCCCCCAAGTGCACTAGCATAAGGTACATTCTTCATTCGGGTCAGATCCGAATGAGGACATTGTGATATACTCAAACTTCTATCACCTTTACACATGAGCAATTCCTCGTTTCATAGTTGGGCTGTTGAATCTTTCTAAAATACGATCAACATATGCCCTCTGAGATAAACCCAATAGTCTGCAAGAACGATTCTTGTGAATCTCAATGCTCAGGACAAAAGACGCCTCACCAAGGTCCTTCATATCAAAGTTCTTTGACAACATCCGCTATTCTCATGCAAGAACTGTCACCGCTTGCAAGGTGATATCATCCACATAGAGTATTAGGAAAATGAATTTCCTCCCACTGACCTTGTTGTATATACATTGATCTACTTTGTTCTCAACAAAACCATATGAAGCAACAACACTATGAAACTTTAAGTACCATTGTCTAGAAGCTTGCTTGAGACTATAAAGACTTTTTCAAATTGCCATACAAGTTTACCTCGAATCATTTGCCACAAAACCTTTGGGTTGCATCATAATTTCTTTCATTAAGGTCCCATCGAGAAAGGCGCTTTAACATCCATCCGGTGTAACTCCACATCGAAAATGAGCACCAATGCCATGATCACTCTCAAAGAATCTTAAAGCAGACCGAGAAAAGGTTGCTTCATAGTCTACTTCCTTCTCCGAGTGAAAACCTTCGCTACCGGGCCCGCTTTAAACTTCAATCTTTCCTTTAGAGTCCCTTTTAGTCTTATACACCCATTTGCAGCCAATGGGCTCCACGACCTTCGTGTAATTCAATAAGTTCCCAAACCCATTATGCCTCATAGATCAATTTCATCTTTCATCAGATCCAACCACGCTCCGACCGAGGACAAGAAACAGTTCTTCCTCATAAGTTATTGGATTAGTCACAGACCGAGCATCGTGAGTCTTGCTCTCCCATATAGACTAAATAGTCCTAAGTGGGTATAGCCGATCGCCTCTCCCAAGGATCACCCATCGAGTAGTAATAGCCACATCCCACCTCGAGAGCTCGATGAACTCTCATTGGGAGTCGTCTCAACAAATGTGATCCCGGAACAAACAGTTCACCATGATGTGGAGTTTCCACAATTATCCGCATGGGAGGAGATAAAGATACCACATTACCCACCGTACTATCATCCCACAGTCCGTGAGCGCCATTTCTTCTACTACATCAAACTCCAAAACTTAGCCGGTCTGCGGATTCCACAATTCCCAGGCCTCCATCGGGATTATAGAACCTATATCCCTTCGAATGTTCTGGGTAAGATACATAGTAACATCGAGTGGTTCTGGAGTCCAACTTACTTAATGTTGGATTATATAACTTTACTTCTGCAGGACATCCCCAAACCTTAAGATGGTTTAAGCTGGACTTACGCCCAGTCCATAACTCAAAAGGAGTCAATGGAACAACTTTTGTAGGTACACGATTCAGAATGTACAAAGTTGTTTTCAAAGCTTCACCCCACAGAAAACCAGGTAAATTTGTCCTACTAATCATACTCCTTACCATTTCCATAAGAGTAACATTGCGCCTTTCGCTATACCATTTTGCTCAGACTCCTGCATAGTAAATCGTGCCACTATCCCAGTCCTCTCTAAGTATTTTCCGCGAACGGCCCCTTGCCGCCCAAAGACGCCATGTTCGCCATAATACTTCCACCTCGGTCAGATCTAACAACCTTTATGACTTTTCCCATTTTTTCGACTTCAACCAAAATCTTGAACTTGTCAAGAGACTCGTAATTTTCTTTAATCAAGTACAAATAACCATATCGAGAATATCAATAAATGTGATGAAATAAAAATTTCTACAATAAGGCTGCCATAAGGTCCACTTATATCGATGTGAATGACTTCAACAAGTCTAACTACTTGACTGCGCTTTCTTCTTATCTTGGCCATTTTACCCTACAACAATACGATATCTCAAGTCATCATTTTAAGAGTTAAAAAAGTGTGATGTTAGTCTTTATCGCCTTCTACTCTATCCTTGTGAGATATGGCCAAGTCGCTTATGCCATAATGCATAAGACCTCTTCCTTAGGTAGTGGTCTCTTAGAAACAACCTTTTCGCCGTATAAGCGACATACGCTATCGGGAGACAAACTTAATCTGTATAATCCGTTGGACATATGACAGCACCCAACCTTATTTGAATTAAGAAATATTGAAATAACATTACTTTTAATTTCAAAAGAGTAATCATATGAATCCAAACATGATATGGAAACTAAATTCCGTCTAAAGGAAGGTACATAAAATGTGTTTTTCAACATCAATTTAAAACCAGAATCTAAAACTAAGATTACATCTCCCACAAACATGACATCAAATTTCTCTCGTTGTTTCCTACAGCCACTTTCTTGATTCATCCTTGTTTGGCTTCCCTCCGTTTATGAATCCCTCGTATGGTAAATGCAACATGATTAGTTGCTCCACTATCGAGCCACCAAGAACCGGATGGTTCTTCGTGATAGGTTGGATCTACAAACAAGTTAAAGAATCACACCAGAAGCCCATGCTCGACATCCAAGCTTTACCAGACAAATTCTTCTTCATGTGACCTTTCTTCTACAAAGAAGTACGATCACCATCCTTTTTCAAGAATGTCTTCTTTTGGACCCATATTGTCGATTGACCTAATAGTTTCGAGCACCTTTACGAGTCTCGACTTTGAACTTTATTTTTCCTTTATGGGGACTAGCAAGATATATACACATGCTCTTCTCCTTCTTCTCTTTCGCCACCACCCCGCTATTAAGTCATTAACCGACCAAGTCTCATCTTTGGGAATTGTAGTTTGTCTTTATAATCCCAAAATCAGTGGAAGGGTGTTTAGTGGTCACTTACAATGCAAGCATCCGGAATGGTAACATCGAGCCTGAGCTCGCTCTTTAGGGTCTACCATCCTCAGACATAATCTCTAACTCCACCACCATCATACTTCATGTTAAAGAGCTTGAAGAAGTGTTCCAACCTCAAGATAGATGAAACTCGATTTCTAGCCTCTATGGTCGCCATCATTTCCTTAGCAAAGACAAATAACCTGGTAAACCACTTTTCAAGTGTTCTTGTATGGATTTCTTCATCATTAATAAGCAAATCCTATTGCTCCTCTCCCGTGTAGCATAGTCCATTTTCGCCTTCGCACTAGTGGTTGTGATATTCACTGCTTATCCATTGTAAGCGTTTATGAACATCCGCCGCCTCCATTCCAAATAGAAGTCCTCTTTCCATTTCTTTGAAATTCAATCCGCAAGGACCTCAATTGGAAATGGAATTTCCGTCACGTAAAATTGACTCCAAAATAAAACAAAACAATACAATCAGCATCATGTGAATACTCATACAGAGAATTACATACATCATCACATAACCTTTTGCGTAAATATGACATGCGCTTGTACACTCTCCACATGACAGCGGCTAAGAGAACATATTTCCTAATCCTTCGTGAAATCACCACCTCGGGGTGTATGAACCACTAAGATCGGGCCTCAAGCACATGCCATACATGTATCCCTCCCATGAATTCAACACAGATCACCTCCTTTGGGAGTATGATCACGTAATAAAACAGGAGACATCCCACCACAACATGAGACTGATATTTCAAACCCAATCAAGTGTGCCACTCATGTCACAACCCAATTGAATCCTTGAAAATCACTCACACTAGGGATATAAACTTTATGTATCACATTATATATATATGTAATGCCAATTATACTGTTCAATTCATTCATAGACAATGAATTTAGACTCACAAACCCTATGCAAAGGATATACATGTTAGCTACCACATGTATTTCTCCAAACCATAGAGAAATACAAAAATACGTAAAAATACCCTAATTTCTAGGCGTACATAGGGTTCTATACGCATTTTCATATCTGTAAAAGCTTCAAACATGCAAAGTGAATATACCACATTGTAGAGAATTTCAATACGAGTTTGCAGATATCAAGATTGCCCAGAAATACCCTCACACGCGCCCTCACGCGCCACCAGAAGGCTCGGCACGTGTGGCAACAAGGTGGCACAGCAGGTTACAGTCGGGCTTGTTGACCGGGTCATCGCGGACGGTCGGGCGCTGACTGCTGACCGGGCCGGCTGTTGACCGTCGGCCACGTCCGGCCTGACGCTGACCGGGTCGGGTCAATGTCCGGATCGGCCGCCGACCGGTCGGTCATCATCGCGGTCGCGGTCGCTGACCGGGTCGGCCAAAGACCGGTCGGATGACGCCATCATGACGCCATGATCCACGCCAGACATCGCCGCTGTCCACGCCACAGATACGCCGCCTTTCCACGCCAAGATCCACTAATCAACAGGTCAAAACGGATCGCGAACCGGTTTGACCGGTCGCGTCAATCGATCGTCAGCGGCCGGACGCTAGCGAAACCGTCAGCAGACCGCGTGTGTCCTTTCACGCCGTTTTCAATGCGCTGGTATACTACAGTGGATACGCGAGGGCGCTGGGTCCGCCCGCGACGTGCGCCACCCAATCGATCTGATCATCTCACGTGTAGATTCCAAATATGTGCAAAAATTAATTTTGATTTGTAGAAAATTTAAATCGGATGTAATGCCCGATTTGAAGAAAACCCAAAAATAAACATATTCCGATTCATATGCTTTGAATTCTAATCCATGGTTGGCTCTGATACCAACTGTAGGATATGATTTAATTAACCTAGATCACCATGTTAGAATACAAAACATAATTTTAATGGAGAGAATATGAATATTATGTACCTGATTTGGAATCCATGGAATGTCTTCTTGATGCGGAATTGATGAAGACTGCAAAGAAAACGAATTTCAAGATCTCAAGATCTTCCGAACGGCCCTCGATGACACCGGCTTAATGAGAATGCCTCTCACTGTTAGAGAAAAATCTCGACCAGATGTGAGAATGATAATACGATCCTTAGGGTTTGGGAGGACTTGAGCCTTCTTATATTGAGCCCTGACCATGGCCCTCTCATTACGCCCGGCCATACCAAATTCTTCACACACTTGCCAGCCCCATATGGTTTATTAAGAATCCTAATAATCTCACTTAATTAGACCAAACTTAATCCAGTTAGTTTTAATTAATAAAGCCCACTTTATGAAAATCTTACATGTCGGACTTTCCCAAATTTACAAAAACATGATGAAAGCATTTAAAAACACTTCTAAACTTCAAATTTTCAATTTCCATATTAGGACTCCTCGTCTACAACCCAATCAAACACAATAGACATACATATACATTTATTTACTTCAAATCATCAAAACATTCAAACCTTCTTCTATTCCATGCACATTTTTATCAAAAGATTGGGCTTGAGCCGGACTTAAGCCGACCGCCTACGTACCTCGTCCACTGAGGATCAAAGCCCACGTAGTTCCTTTTCAAATATATACATATATACATATATACATGACAAAATATTCAACATATACAATGTGCAAAATATATATACAATGCAGTCACATGCGTCGCCTCCTCGATGGCTCTACTCACTGCGTAGGGGGATGCCCTACCGGCGCACCTATCTCGGTTCCTGAAAATGGTTTTGAAACATACGAAAAGAATGAGCTAAAGGAGCCTGAGTGTACATTTATTTAGATAACATTTTCGTGATATAGCAAAGTAATAAATACTTATACAATTAAAAATCAATTTATGCCTTAAACTTTCTTCTTTCTTTCTCGATGAAACCTAGGGATAAACACAATCGAATCAGCTTCCGGCACGACGCGAGGAAACAATCTTCATTCCGCCATAACCACTACACTGGAGAAACTCACGTCGTATAGGGTTCCAAATATAGCACCTTATCACGTGTAAGGATATTACTCTAAAACACCTATTTCCCTCCTCCCCGCTAGTAACCCATAACTTTAGCCCTAAATCCTTACACGCTTAAGGTACCTCACTGATATCACGCCATAACAATATAATGGGTTGGGTAACCATCAGTAAACATTTCCTTCAAAAAATACATTTATAAATCCATTTAAATCCTTTTACTTTATCATTAAAACACATATGCATTCTTACACATTTTTAAACTTTCATAATGCCTTAACATATATATGTTATTATTTAATATACATATATAAACATTTACATTAAACTTTTCTATTTTAACATTAAAAATCTTTCACTTTTAAAACTCAATTTTCAAAATCAGTTTTACACTCACAGTTCATCGTCAATCCCGCTGCTTCCCGTCGACCTCTGCTTCCCGTCCGATAGTCCTTTTTCACCTTTTCAAGAAAACCACAACTACATTAACCATAACTTCCATTTAATCCACCATACACACTCAAGTCACTTTAGGTGTTGCAACATTCATATAACCAAATTAACAATTTACCCTTGAGCACTAAAAAAACCCTAACAAAAAAAAACCACTCATTTTGGCAACCTTTTTCCAACAATACTCTATGGACTTTATTAACCAAAAATTATTCAAACGGTCTTCAAAATTTATGAAACTATCCAGATCAGTCCTTTATATATCCACGACATTCTTTAAATTCTTTTCAATTTAAAATACCTTCTCTAAGATCCTCAACCACATAACACAAGTTACAGCATGTTTTTGATACCAACTTGGTTAACTCACTGAATCACCTACTGTTATCCTTGATTTATGGATCTAACTCATAAATTGAAAATGGTTTCTTCACTCACTTGAAGCTATGGTTCTAATGTTTCTTCTCCAATTGGAATCACCCAATTTGGATCACCAAAACTCAAGTTATTGTATTTTACATCTAGATGACTCAATTTGGCAGAACAAAATCTGCACATAGCTCCACTTTGATAAATTTTAGGGGAACTTTGGGATTAAAATTTGCTTGCACTTCCTTCAGATAAATTATTCCCCTAGAAGTATAGTTTACCCATAATTTTGATTCACTCAATTTGGATGAGTGAAACTCCACTTATGGCCAAATCACTACAACCATACCCAAAACAGAGCAAAATCAGTGAGCTACACGAGCTCACCTTTCAGTCCTTATTTGGGAGCCTTAGAGCTACCATTTGCTCTTTGTTCCTTCTATACATTTGTAGCCCTATCTCTTATGGTTCTTTAACAATTGGAATCAATTCATTTGGATGATTCTAACTTAATCTATATCCAAAACAAGAACAGAGGTTTTACAGAAATTTTGACAGCAATTCCCTTTAAAAACCCAACATTCTCTTTTTTACAACTATTCCATAATTTCAAACTACACATGAAATCTAACTCAAAAACTCCACAACACTTGAATTGGTGATTTGGAAATTCATACCACAAAACCCTAGGTGAAAATCCAAGAACTCATATGAATTTAACCCAAGGTCCACCAATTCTATATAAAACCATATAATTATGATGATTCCACATTTATTTTACACCAATCTGGTTTACTTTACACCTCAAGAATTCTAGGTTAATGTAATTTCTCCACAAAACCATAGACCAAAGGAGCACTAATCTCCATACCAAACCTTAGGAAATCCAAAATACACTTGATTTAAAATAAAAACATACCTTTTCTCCTTCCTTCCTTCTTCCTCTTCTCTTCCTCCTCCTCTTCCTCTTCTTTTTCTTTCTTTTCTCCCTTCTCCTCCTCTCCTACTGCTACCTTAGAAATTTTGAGACCAAAATATGAGTTTTGGCTTTTGTCTCCCTCTTTTATAATATTAACTTTCTTCTTATTGCAACTAAATCCTCATCTCTTTAATATTTTAAGATCAACTTATTTTATTTCTATTATGGCCCATCTCTACTTTGATTTTGACTTTCATATCTATGGAAATTACAATTTAGTCCTCAAACACTTTGATATTGCAAATCAACTTATTTTATTTTCATTTTGGCATACTATCTTCAAATTATGCCCTTTATATCCTTTTTGGAATTTACCACTTTACCCTGACACTAGTACCTCAATTCCGGGTTCCATAAATTATGATTTCATAATTCCTCTCCAAAATACCACAAGGTGACACTCCCGGGTGCCTCGGGTACGCCCCTACAGTTACATGTACTGTACACTATCTCGGGGCGGGGCGTTACAAAATCCTCCCACCTTAGAACATTTCATCCTCGAAATGAATAAACTAAACTCCAAAAGAAAGGAAAGGAAAATACCTCATTCGGAAAATAATTGAGGGTAATCGACGACGACTGAGCCTCCGTCCTGGGCAAATTTCCCCATCGTATGACTCCTCTACAATACCTTCACCAACGGAATAGTCTTGTTGTGCGTAACTTGCTCGACTTGTCGAGGATCCGCACCGTTCCTCTTCGTATGCGTCAAGCCTCTGTATTTCCACTGGTTGCTCAGTCAATACATGTGAAAGGTCTGGTATGTACTTGTGGAGCATAGAAACATGGAAAACATCGTGAATGCGATCGAGATATGGCAACCGGACCAGGCAGCGCCACCTCCCCAATCCTCTCAACAACTCGTATGGTCCAATATACCGTGGACTCGCCTTCCACGCTTCCCCAAATCTTAGCACGCCTTCCATGGGAAATCCTCAAAATACGATATCTCCCACCTCAAACTCTAGGTCCCTACGGGCGATTATTCGCATAACTTTTCTCATTTGGCCTCAGGCAACTTTCGCCTATCCCTTATAACTTTGATCTATCACACAAGTCACTTGGACAATTTCCAGACCTACTAATTTCGCCTACCTCGCCCCAACGCATTGGAGTTCGACATTTCAGTTCATAAAGAGCCTCATAAGGGGCCATACCAATACTGGCCTGATAACTGTTATTGTATGCAAACTCCATCAGGGGTAGATGGGTGTCCCAGCTCCCTCTAAACTCCATAACACATGCCCTAAGCATATCTTCTAAAGTCTGTATAGTCCTCTCAGATTGGCCATCCGTCTGTGGATGAAAAGCCGTACTGAAATGTAGTTTAGTGCCAAGGGCATTCTCAGAATCGGGCTAAAAACCGTGAGGTAAACTCCGATCTTCGTCAAAACAATGGAAACTCGGGCGTACTCATGGTCCGACACCCTAACGTATACCCGGGGCCAACTTATCCAATGAATCACTATTCCCGATAGGTAGGAAATGGGCTGATTTCACACCGTTTCACAATCACCCATATCGTATCATGGCCATCCGCAACGGGAAGTCCTACCACAAAACCATAGTGATTCTCTCCCATTTCCACGAGGATCGAGAGTGACCGTAATAAATTCCGCGAGGCTTCGATATCTTGGTTTTTACTCAAGTGGACATGTGAGATATCCGAGACGAACTCGCAATATCCCTTCATGCTACCCTTCCACCGCAGTGTTCCTTTAGGTATGATACATCTATAGCTTCCCGATGCATATATGCTGAGGAATGGGCTTCCTCCATAATCTCTCTCCTCACATCACCTACATCTGGTACACACAACCTCTGTCCCATGACCACGGTACCATCCTCTCTCAATGACAACCCCTCGTTGCCCAGACTCTACTTCACCTCTCAACTTCACTCATCTATGGATCCCGAATCTAAAGCTCTCTAATCCTCGGCTTCCATCAACACAAAGACGTACATGAATGTGGCCACAAAGACTCTCGAATTTGTCGCCCACCCCACACCCAAGGACCTCAATTATATGAGTCGAGGAAGATGCTGTTCAAACCATAAGACGTACACCAATTTATGACATCATTACCCAAGGACTATTATCTAATCCCCGGCAATGGCGCCAAAAACTTGTAAGGAGACCAAATGATGTATATGCGAAAATATGGTCAAGGGAGTGAATGTGGTAAATACTCAAAAACTGATTTGAAACAAAAGTAAGTGTGCTCAAAAACTAAAATGAAAAGTATTACTAACACTCAACCCCTTTTCCGCAAGTGCACGGGTCAGGCGCACAGCACTCTAGAGTCCTGATATCGCATCTACGAGGATCGGAGGTTCTCTCTAATCGAACATCACCCCGACATAAGGGCTTCACTATTTAGGCGATCAAATAGATGTGGAATAAAAATCAATTTAATTGAAACAAAAACTGATTTAAAACTAATCCTGTGCCTACCAAATAAACAACTACTGACTTCTAAAAGGTATGAAGAGAGTCACTAGATGGGGGATAATTATTTACAAAACAAATTTTGCATTTCCTGAAAGCGTTAACAATTGTAAGTTGAATGCTAGATTTGTCCAAGAGCAATGTAGTATAGCTTGGATTTCTCCATACACCATACATTTCACTAGTTAGAGATCCATATCTCGTAGACAATGTCTAAATAGCTACTTGTAAAATTTGGCTCTTCTTTAAGATTTGATTGTTCTTTTTCTAATACTACAACCATTTTCTTGACTAAAGAATTTCGCTCTACAGACAGGATAATGCAAGCTCTTCTCCAATGTACTGTATCTCGCCCTTCAAATCTAATAAAATTTTCTATCTCCTTGATTAGATCTTGCTAACACTGATCAAGATCCTTTTCATTAGACTAAGGAGAAACCTCTCATCACAATTGATACATTATCTAATTAATCCTCACACTATGAGTAAATTAGTTATCTATCAAAGTAATTTTTCAGGAGTTCATTAGTTCCAAGATATTAGTTTGGGCATACCCCTAAGTTATCGCTCTTTACTCTCGTGAATCTCCATCTCCGTGTCACCGCAGGGCCCCGAAATTAGAGCAAAGATGTTCTTTTTTGGCATAAGCTACTATTCCAAAATAGCCATTATATGAACAATACCTAATTATATAAATTCAGTAGTCTAAACCCACAAAATAACCGAGAAACTGCAAATCTGAATGTTCATCAATTAACCCCAACCCTAGAGGGTGCTGTCGTTCCACATCGGATTCCAATCATCACCAATCAAACAAAAGTAAGAAAAATGAAGAAAGAAATCAAGAGACAAGAAGAGAAAAATCCATATTTAAGCTTAAATCTTCGCCTCAACAGTAAATAAATTGAATATCTGAGTACAACGACCAAAATCTCTTCAATAGAAATAAAAATCGTGAACAAAAACTAAGAATTCGCAATAGAGAAACCCATGAGAGAGAGAGAAAATCCGCATTTTTACCACCTTTGTCTGAACCTTAGTGAAATCTGAATCTTTGTTATACAACACCGAAATATCTTCAATAGAAATAACAATCTGCTCTAAAACTAGTCTAAAATCTAAAACAAATTAAAATATGCAGAAAAACTGGAAAAATGGGCAGTCTAGAGAGAGAAACCCCATGAGAGAGGCTCTCCAATCTTCCCACTCGCCTCTTTACCTAAAAAACGAGTATATATATGGTCCTAGGGTGAAATGGGCTTGAAATTAGGTCAAAATATCACTTTTCGGCCTTTTTTAGGTTTATGCAGCATTTTTGGTCGCGACACAGTCCTCGAATATCACTCGTCGCGACATCAATCGGGTCGCAACCTGCTTTTTCTTCTCTAACTTGTTCTGTGGCCATAACTTCTTCGCTTTAACTCTGATTGGGCGTAGAGTACTCAAGTGAAAGCCTGAATGTAGAATGCAGCCATGAGAAAATTTGAACCATTTGATCTTCCAGATGGTGCCATAAAAATTCAATCTTTCCCAGTGGTGTACAGAGACTCTTGGTTGACTCTTCTTTGAAAATATATCAAGCCATTTCTCGCAAATCACTTCGCTTTCATCAATAATCCTACAAAACCAAGTTTAAAGGAAATTCTATGAGTTTTACATGAATATGGATGTAAAATGCGCAAAATAGCATGTGAAATGAACTCAAAATATTGATGAGTTTTGCACTCATCAAACACCCCTAAACTTGCGCTTTGCTTTATCCTCAAGCAAAGAAAAAGCTGCTCGTTCCCAAGCAATGGAAGAGAAGAAAGTTCATTTCACCCTTTTATTTAATCAAAACCGAGTAATCAAGCTTGCAAGGGTATGTGATATGTGTCTCAAGAATTACCCTCAAGGAATATGAATAGCTGATCAAGATAATTTATCCATTTTAATACTCGAATTAATCCTACAACAGGACAAATTTAGACTATGGTCTCACTAGTGTGTGTGTGGTCTTCCCTATCCAAACAATTGTGCTTGATGATTCATGAGAATTGAGACAAGCACGCTTATCTCCCAAGATATTTGGTTTGTGTTCCATAGGCTTGTTGTTCTTATCACTCTTACTAATGTGAAAATAACAATTTTGATCATGCAGGTCTTATAAGCTTGTAATGGCAATGGGTGCGGGCAGTCGATAGTCATTTTAGGCCAAACTTACTCCAAACATATATTTTTTTACTGACAAATTCCTACTCCATCCCATTCTCTACCATATCGTGATAGGACACTCTCAAACACCCAAAATCTGCTTGTGTGCATCTCCATACCCTCATATCACTTTTCAAGACAAATTCCTCGTATTCTTCAACAACACCAAGAGTTTTTTTTTTTCTTTAAGACAAGTTATTAGAGGTAATGTCAAACCCTTGTTTTACTAAACTCACGAGCTTTAAATCAACAGCCTGTAGACCACTACCTTAGGTACTAGGAAGTTGAGACACCCCTTAGGATTTCATTTGTGGTTAAGGCCACGAGGCCAGACTCACCCTCCTCGACTCTTATCGTATTTCTGGGTTCTTTACACTTGATTTTTTTTTGACTACTCCTTTGATTTTCAACTTAACTCATTTCAATTACTCTGGAGTTATTTTTCCATAGGAAAATAATCCCTCCCAAACCTGTTCTAACACATTTCCTCTCAATTGGTGTTCAAACTCTCATGTTATGGGTGAGTTTATCTTTATCAGACAGTGATGCAGTGAGCTGTTGTTGCTTCAAATTTGGTTTCAAAAAAAGTATAAACATACCTGGCTCTGCTGGCCCAACATCTCATACTAGAGAATATGCATATGCATATTATCAGGTTAGCTTGAAGGTACAATTTTCCAAGGATGGCCCATATCGTTTCTCAACTGTTGTTGTTTAGGATTTCGGTCAAGCTTATTAATAGAACAAGTCTTAGAACCCATGGAGATCAAAATTAGATGGATTCCCTATAGTCCTTTCTAACCTAAGCAAAACCGGCTTATACTTAGTGACTAGTCATGGATTTTGAGAAACCAATGACTAAACAGTCTATTAAAGAGTAACTTCATTACACAGTTCTGACACTTCTGACATGTCCATATGCCATGGTTCATTTGAGGTCCTTATTGACATCACAACAACCTGCCAAACTCAATTAACTCCAATAAACCCTAACTAAAAAAACATATACCAAACTAAGATGTGTTAGGAAGCATCAAACAAAGTCATTATCCGTAGTTAATTAATATTTCATCCTCAAAGTTGTCATTGGTAAACATGGGGTGTGATATGATAAACTAAATAAAATAAACACTCTAAACTTTGAGATGAATATTGTCCTAGTGCCTAGTAATGATGTGCGAAGCAATAAAGTAAAGGGCAATAAAGAGAGTCAGTGCGGAACTCCTTAGTCTTTGCCTACTTTGAATAGGAACCTGATGTTCGACATTGACATGGGTGTACTACCCTTGATACACTCTTTTGCTTCTTGGAGTCATGAAAGTGGCTCTTTGGCATTTTCTCAAACACTTGGTGTGCACCAACTTCCTTCACCCTATAAATGAGTGGAGTTTGATTCTTCAAACCTCCTTCAATACATGCAAATCACCTAATAATCAACAATGATCCAAAGAACCAACCCAAAACAAACAAATCAAGCATAAAAATTCTTTTCTTCCACAACCCTCTTTATGCTTGAATGATGGATGGAAATCAGTCTAACAAAGGTAAGTTTAGGTTTGTGATGGTTAAGTTGAAGATGATAGATGGATTGGGGAGAAATGTGATTTGTGGATTGTTGACGAGAAGAATCTGAAAGTGGTTAGGAAGTTAAGGTATCGGAGGGAAAGAGTATGGCAAGATAGTATAGTGAGAAGAAATGGGATTTAAAGGTTTAAAGCCTGCCAGATCGTGGTGTCGGGTCACGCCAACAATTTCGCCAAGACTTCGTTTTTATCCAACTTGTTATACCTGCTATCTCCCTTCATTTTAGCTCGAATGTAGATATTTATTTTATCAACTTAGATTACCATAATAGAACACAAAGTATAACATTAATGGAGAAAACTGAAAATTCATGTCTGATTTGAACCATTTTGAATATCTTCGATATGGAATTGATGAAGAGTCGCAAAGAGAACTGATTCAAGATCTTAAAAGATCTTCCCAAAACGACCCTTTCAAACTCCGGCTTTCATGAGATCGCCGATCACGTTTCCTTTAAAACTACAGAGAAGGAAACCTCTATGACAGAAAATGCATCCTTAGGTCTGGGGAGGACTTTGAGCTTTCCCAAATAGAGTTCCACCACTGGCTCCTTCTCAGTAACGGCTAAAGGAACTCACTTCACACACTAGCCAAATTATTAGTGACTTATTACAGTCTAACAACCTCAATTTAATTGTAATTGAACTTAATTCAAAGTTTAATTCCAATTAATATAGCTCACTTCTATGAAAAACCTTTACATTCTCCCACTCGTATTATTAATTGAAACAAACTGTATGACTCTTTATATTGGTCTAGATTTGTTTCAATAGTCAACTGATCCCATAGTTCCTTGAATGTAATCGGCGGATCAGATGTACTAATGTGAACTTTCCATGGTCACGAAAAGCTTGGTCCTCTTAATGATATGGATTCATATGGTAGTGTTTAAATGGAGAATACCTCAATGATAGGATATCTGGTGTTATCCATTTTGTTAGTTCAAATTCTCTCCTTGCAGTCACACAAACCTAGTGTGTCACCGAGAATATCCATTATGGTTCCAATCAACTCAGTAGGTGTTGTTCCTTTGATAAGTAACTTTACTTTATCGTAACAAGAAAACAGGTTAATGCCAAGAATGCCCCATAGCCTTTATTCGGCTAGTTTCACATAATGCCTTGATATTTTTAACAATTATATGTACTAACTTTGATAAACCTACATTCACAAATACCTTTGTCAATGCAAAAGAGCGATACAAATTAATTATTACAAATAATGAATTGAATCTAACCTTATTAGAGCAACTTAAAACTTAATAGCTCCCACCATTCATAGTATCCCATGATACTCCTAAGCCCATGTTAATGACATGTCGCTCAAATACACATAGCTGGTTAGTTTAGTTAATGGGATCTGTAATCATATCAATTGTTGAAAGATATAGGCCCACCCGCAACGCTGCTCAAGCTAACTTTTTCCTTATGGCTGTAGAAGCACCTCCAAGGTGTTTGTGAATTGAGACCTTATTGTTGTTACTAAAACAACACCAGCAGAGCCACTGTCACAATACAATTATGGGCTTCATCCACAAAAATCAAACACCTGCGAACTTCCTTAATAAGGTTTCTGAGCCAAATTGTTTGAGAAGGTCAAAAGCATGCTACAAACTCCATTGCAGATGGTGAGGATGCAATTAATTTCGCTTTCACTTTTCCAGATACCACTCCTGGCTATTTCTGAAGAGAGCAATCAAGATGACTTTTTCATCCTGATAAACAAGAAAGTCTCATGAATCACTACCCAACTAGTTGTAGGTCCTGAACATGTTTGTAAATCAACATAGCTCTGCATGCCTTCTGGTAATCTGGCAACCTTCTCGGGCAAAGAACCCACGATTCAGTGTCCCTGGTTTGACCGGACATCTACCTAGAAGTCTCTGCAGTTAAGTATTATCAAAGTCTGGGTGGTGATACTGAGCATACATGGCGCCAATTCTGGCACCAGCATAAGGTACACTTTCATTCGGGCTTATATCCGAATGAGGATATCAGATAGGACCAACTTATCACTTTATGCATAGGAGGCTAAATTCCCCCATTATATATTGTTGCATGCCAACCTTTCAAAATTCGATCAACATATGCCCTCCGGAGATAAACCCAATAGTCTCGCAAGAACGATTCCTATGAATCTCAGGTCGCTCAAAGACAAAAGACGCTCTACCAAGGTCCTTCATATCAGTTCTTCGACAACATCCTCTTGTCTCATGCAGAAACTACATTACTACTTTCTTGTGCGTGATATCATCCAGAGATAGCTTAGAAAATGAATTCCTCCCACTGACCTTTGGTAGATATTATATTGATCTACTTTGTTCTCAACAAAACCATATGAAGCAACAACACTATGAGTTTTAAGTACCATTGTCTAGAAGTCGCTTAGACCAAACAGACTCTTTTCAGCCACATACAAGTTTACTCAATCATTTGTTACAAACCTTCAGGTCAGATCATATAGACTTCACATAGTCTCCCCATCAGCAGCTGCGCTAACATCCATCCGGTAACTCCATATCAAATGACAACCACGCTGATCACTCGGGAAGAATCTTAGAATAGACCGAGAAAAAGTCGTCATAGTCTACTCTTCTCTGAGGAAACCTTGGCTACCAAACGCTTTAAACTTTTCAACCTTTCCTTAGAGTCCTTTAACCATACACCCATTTGAAACATTGGTCTATGAATTATCAGTAATTCAATAAGTTCCCTAAACTCCAAGCAGCCTCATAGATTGAATTTCATCTCTCATCGTATCCAACTACGCCTCCGACCGAGGACAAGAACAAATTCTCATAAGTTATCAATAATAGAACCAATATCGTAGTCTTGCTCTCCCATATATAGACTAAAATTAGTCCTAAGGTATTGCCGATCGCCCTCCCCAGCGGATCTCCACTGGAGTAGTAAGAATAGTGATTCACTGAGAGCCTGATGAACTCATTTAGGGAGCCGCCCAACAAATGTGATCCCTAGTCTCAATGTTCACTATGGCAGGGAGTTTCCACACTATCCTGTAGATGGGAGGAGATACAAGATACCACATTACTCATCTACTATCATCCTTGATGTCTCAGGAGCAATACTCTCTACCACATCAAACCTAAAACTTACTGTCAGGATTCCACAATTCTCAGGCCCACTGATTAGTGAACCCATCCCTTGGAATGTTCCGTAAAGATACAAAATAACACCTAGTGGTTCTGAGTCCAACTTACTTGATGTTGGATTATATAACTCTACTTCACAGTGACATCCCTAAAACCCAGAGGTTTTAAGCTGTGGCTTTCTCGCCCATCCACAACTCAAAAGGAGTCAATAACAACTCTCGTAGGTACACCATTCAAACATTAAAGTTTGTTAAAGCTTCACCCATAGAAAACCTAAATTTTGTCCCATCAATCATACTTACCATTTTATAAGAGTATTGATTGCGCTTTTTCATTATACCATTTTGCCAGGACTCCTGTAGTATAGTAAATCAGGCTACTATCCGTAGTCCTCTGGTATTTGGCGACGCCCTGTTTTCGTTCAAGACGCTATGTTGCTTATAATACTTCCACCTCTACAGATCTAACAACCTTTATGACTTTCCAATGTGCTTTCATTTCAAACAAAATCTTGAATTTTCTACAGACCTTAATTTTCTTAATTAAGTACAAATAACTATATCAAGAATAGTCATCAATAAATGTGATGAAATGTACTTACAATAAGGTTGCCATGATAAGGTCCACTTATATCTGGTGTGAATGACTTCAACAAGTCAACTACGATCGTAGCTTTTCTTTTTCATTCCTCGTCATTTACCCCTACAACATCTACGCATATCTCAAGTCATTCCAAGTATAGTGTGATATTAGTCTTTATTAGCCTTTTCTACTTATCCTTTAGAGATATGGCCAAGTTGTTTATGCTACAATGTATAAGACCTTCCTGGTAGTGGTCTCTGAAACAAATTTTCAAAACAGATGTTAATGTATACAGCATAGAGATAAATGACCAGATAATCCGTTTGGATATACGACAGTACCTAACCTTATTTTCAATTAAGAATATTGAAATAATATTGTTTTACTTAAAAGAACATACTGAACTTTCAAACATGACAATCGGAAACTAAATTCTCTAAAAAGAAGGTACACAAAATGTGCTCCTTCAACATCACCCCAAAACCAGACCCAAACAGACATCTCCCACTTAAATTGATGACTTCAGCCTTCTGTTTCCCCATGAAGTGATTCATCCTGTTTGGTTTCCTCCTGGCTATGAACCTGAGGTAATGCAATATGATTAGTTGCTCCACTATCAGTTTCACTGAAGAACCGGATGCAGTTTCGTGTATAGGCTGATTCACAAACAAGCATTAAAAGAATCATTACCTCAGAAGTCTATCAGACATCCAAGCTTAATTTTGGTAATGCCCTTTCTTCATGTGATCTTCTACAAAAGAAGCAGCGATCACCATCCTTAAGAATGTCTTCGGGACCTATATTACCCCATCGAATCTGCAGTTTCAATGAGCACCAGAAAGTCTGATTTTTGAACTCTTATTCTTCCCTTGCTAGGGATTCAGCATATAAGGCCATATGTTTTTATCCTTCTAGTTTCTTCCTCTCACACCCAGCACGCTTCCATCGACTGCTTGCATTCAATTGAAGCTATTTTATAATCCCAAATCAGTGAAGGTGTTCAGGTTTGATGCACAATGCAAGATCGTGTGAATTTAAATACTAAGAGCTCGGGAGTTTCGCCTTAGTCCACCATCCTCAGACATAATCTCAACCCCAAATTGCACCATCATACTCATGTTGAAGAGCTTTAATAGTTGCCCAACCTCAAGATTGATGAAACCTCTATTTCTAGCCTCTACGGCCGCCCATCATTTCTTAAAGAAGATACCACTGGGTAAACCACTTTTCAAATTTCAAATGTTCAAATGACTTCTTTCATTGGTTTCACGTGTTGAATCCTATTGCTCCTCTCCCAAAGATAGTCCGTTTCTTCTCAAATTTTCAGCATTTTGAGGTCAGGATATCCGCCTACTTATCCATTGTAAGCGCCATGTGAACATCCGCCAGCTCCATTCCAAATTGAAAATCCTCTTCCATTTCTAAATTCAATCCAAGAAGGATCTCAATCAAATGGAATTACCGTCACGTAAAAAATTGACTCAAAATAAAACAAAAACAATACACCGCATCATGTGAATACTCATAGAGAATTACACATCATCACATAATCACCTTTTGGGCAGTGAAAATATGACATGTAGTTGTACATTCTTACATGATACGGCCATGAGAACATATTCTAATCCTTCGCTAAATCACCAACACACTGGGTGTATGAACCACTAAGATCGGGCCTATTTCTCAAGCACATGCCATGTACATGTATCCCCTCCATGAACTAACACAGATCACCTCCTGAGCATGATCATGTAATGTAACAGAGATGATCCCCACCACAATATGAGACTGACATTTCTCAAATCCAATCAAGTGTACACTTCACAGCCATTAACCAATTGAATCCTTGAAAATCTCTCATACCAAGGATATTAACTTTATGTATCACATTCTATATGAGGCGTAATGCCACTATACCGCTCCAATCATTCATCAATAGTCAACAAATATAGACTCTACACACCCTTATGTGCTGATACATGTTAGCTACTCATATGTATTTCAACCATAGAGAAATAACACAAAAATACGTGAAAATACCCTAATTCCTAAGTGTAAATAGGGTTCTATACGCATTTTCATACTCAGATGCTTCAAACATAAAAGTAACATAACAAATTCACATCAGAGAATTTCAATACTTAGCTCATACATCAAGATCGCCTGGTCACTCCTCACACGCGCCCTCACGCCACCGTAAGGTCTGCCGTGGAAGCCGTGGCAGCCGTGTCAGTCGCCGGTTTGTCGACCGCTCGCGACGGGTTTCCGCCGTCGTCACCGCTGATTCCGCCGCCGTCGCCGCTCGCCGATCGCCGCCGCGTCGTCCGCTGGATCGGCCGGTCTGTGTCGGGTCAATATCCGTCGGTCGGGTTCGGGTCAAGGGGTCGGGTCGAAGATCGCAGATGACGCTTATCATGACGCCATGACTCCACGCATTCATCGCCATCGACCACGCCATCACCACGCCACGCCACACGTTGCCCACGCCACGCGCCACTAATCGAACCGGCCTACCAAACTGACGCGTAGATTCCGCTTGACTGGCTTTGGCTACCGATCAATGCGATGACGCTATCATGACGCCATCGTGACCGCTGGATCGACCGGGCGCTATCTCACGCGCCGCCGTTCAACGCCAGCGGGCGCGCTAAGTGCTGCGAGGGCGCGTCCGCCACCTCCGCTGACGTGGCCACCCACCGATGTGATCTTCTCGCCGTAGATTCCAAATATGTAAAAATATTTAATTTTGGATTTATCGAAACTAAATCGATGTAATGCCCGCTTTTTCATAAAACTAAAAATTTTTTTCTCCGATTCATATGCTTTAATTCTAATCTATGGTCGCTCGATACCAATCAGATACGCATTCTGATTTCAACTCTTAGATTACTATGTTAGAACACAAAGCATAAATATTTAATGGAAAACTGAAAATTCATGTACCCGATTCGAATCCATTTGAATATCTTCGATGGTTCATAAAGAGGCCAGAAGAGAACTGATCTCAAGATCTCAAGATCTTCTCCCAAACGACCCTTTCAAATTGGCTTTATGAGATTGCCGATCACTTTTCTCAAAACCGTATGAGAGAAAACCGTGATGTGATAGAAATGTATCCTTGTGGTTTGGGAGACTCAGCTTCTTAACAGTTCACCACGCCTCTCAACGTCGCTCAACTCGCCCCACACACCAGCCAAACATATGATTTATTAAGAAGCCCAATAACCTCACTTAATAGAACCAAACTAATTCAGCTTAATTCCAACTAACGGTCATCACGAAAACTCATACTAATCGATGTGTAAGGACTCGTTGGAAAGCTCTTTCATCGTAGAATGTGTCATGCGTCGAGGAGAACCATTTGAGCCTCAATCAATACAAAAATCACGTTCAATTGGCCCAGCTGATGATTTCTTGACTCCTTAGGGTTCTCCTGCTTGCCTCTGCCCATATCACTCTTGTTATCCTTCAAAAGTCCTTCATGTTTATATATTCTCTCAAAATTCCTCCAATAGCAACCCTTACTGCTTTTAACCATGCTTAAACTCATCTCTTTCTTGTCTTCAATTCTTCAAGCATGATCATGAACCCCAACTTTATATTTCAGTCTAATTTGGTTCTTTTCTATCTCAAAACTCCGAAATTCCATGAAATATCTCCACTCCATTTTTTTTCACACTTCAAGCACTATAATTACATCAACCACTCTCCAACTTCGCCTTTGCTCTCGTAAACTAGTCATGACAACATGTTGAGCTTCAAACTTATCTTATCTCAAAACACTAACAACAAAGGTACACCATTGAATTTTCATCCCAACAAGAAAAAAAACAGTTAAATAAATATAATAACTAAAAAATAGAAAAGAAAAGAGAATGGATAGAATCCTATTACTTAGCTTAGGCTGCCTCCCAAGAAGCTGTCTGCTTTTTAGAGTCCACTATAGACTCATAGGAAAAGTACTAGTGCTTCCATTTGACCAATCATTCATCTCTGAAAGCACTTCCTCTTTCATAACCATTCAAATTTCAAGGATGTTTTCTTTCAGATTTTGAATAGGAGAAATAAACTCAAAATCCCCTTTAATTATGGCTGGTGGTTCAGCCACAATTTCTTCAAAATAGTCCCCTCTATGTGAAGTAGATGTAAACACATTTATGCTTAAGGGGGATTGTTCAAACATGTGCCATTTTAAGATCAAGCAAGTCAGAGAATTTTTTCAGACATGGCTCTTTCTTTCGTTCACAAAGGTAATATTAGTTAGAAGATCAAATCTGCTTTCTCCTCTCACCCACAAGCAAGGTGAGCTCCCCTTGTTGATGTCAATCCATGCTTAGCTTGAGGAAAGAAGGGTCTTTAGTATAGAATTTTGTAGATCCTCTTCAATGCCCTAAGTCACAAAATCCATGGGGAAGGTAAATGTGTCAATCTTCACAAAATGTTTTACTAGCCATTACTTCTTGACTTACTTCTCTAAATTTTATTTATCCACAATGACTCTTTCATCATCTAAGTTGTTTAGGAGTGCCTTGTTCTCACTTCAAATTTCATTTTCACCTTCTTCCACATTTCCTCGTGATAGGAAATTTCGCACACCGCCTCAAAGGAGGTCACGCATTCATCGATTTGGCAAAGTGTTACTAGGAGAGGTCCTAGAGAATTTTTCCTGAATGCTCGACCAAGTGTCCATTCGAGTTTCTACATTTTCAATCTAGCACTAGTGTTAATTTGGAAGGCATCTAAACTGAAATTTATGCTCATGAAGATTAATCATCTTCGTGTTCTCCATGTAGATAAAAAATCTCATTCTTTAACAGAGACAAATCCTTCTTCCTCTTGGAAATAAAAGCATTTGAACTCCCTTTGATAAGGCAATACCCTTGTTCCATGGAGGAGTCAATATGAATTCTTTATCCAATTGATGAAGAAGTAGTTCAAGCTTGGCTTCTATGGAGGCAAATCTATCTTCTATTGAATGTTCCTCCATAAGTACCAACAAATAAGAAGAAAAACAAAAGAAAATAAACTACAAAATACTAATAAAAAAATTAACTAAGAAACAAATCACAACCAAAAAGATAAAAATAAAAATAAAATTGCCTCTAAATTACCCGCTTCTTCAAAATGTCAACTTCAATGAGAAAAGTGAACCGCGCCATCCACGGCAATCCGCCAAAACTCTTGTTTCAAACCATAAGACATACACCAATTTATGACATCATTACCCAAGGACTATTATCTAATCCCCGGCAACGGCGCCAAAAACTTGTAAGGAGACCAAATGATGTATATGTGAAAATATGGTCAAGGGAGTGAATGTGGTAAATACTCAAAAACTGATTTGAAACAAAAGTAAGTGTACTCAAAAACTAAAATGAAAAATATTACCAACACTCAACCCCTTTTCGCAAGTGCACGGGTCATACAAGTAATAAAGTGGACTTTAGAAGTCCGGATATCGTACCCACGAGGATTGAAGGTTATCTCAGAATTGAATTTGGTCACCCCGCATTTCCTCGAAGCGCAACAATTGTGTTGAATGCTAGATTTGTCCAAGGTTAAATGTAGTATAGCCTGATTTTCCATACACCATACATTTCACTAGTTAGAGATCCATATTCCTTTTCGTGACAAACGGGTCTAAATAGCTACTTGTAAAATTTGGCTCTCTTTAAGCATTTGATTGTTTTTCTTTTCAATACTTCACAACCATTTCTTTTCGATCAAGAATTCTCGCCCCATGTGAATGTGGATAATGCAAGCTTCCAATGTAATTGGTATCTCTGGGCCCTTCAAATCTAATAAAATTTTCTATCTCCTTGATTAGATCTTTTTGCTAACACGGGATCAAGATCCTTTCATTAGACTAAAGGAGAAACCTCTCGAGTCAATTAAATTGATATATCACCAATTAACCCTCACACCATGAAGTAAATTAGTGATTCATCAAAGTAATTTTTCGTAGTTCATTAGTTCCATAATATTAGTCTAACATACCCCCAAGTTACTGCTCTTTACTCTCAGGAATCTCCATCTCTGTCACTCGTAGGGCCTTCCGGGAAATCGTAGCAAAGATACAAATTTCTTTGGGTATAAGCTAATATTCCAAACAGCTACTTATATGAATAGTACCAATTATATAAATTCAGTATTCAAACCCACAAAATAATCGAGAAATCAGAATCTGAATGTTCAACAATTAATCCCCAACCCTATAGGGTGTTTAATGTTCCATTACTGGATTCCAATCATCACCAATCAAACAAAAAGTAAGAAAATGAAGAAAGAAATCAAAGACAAGAAGAGAAAAATCTAGATTTGAGCTTAAATCTTCGCCTCAACAGTAAATAAATTGAATATCTAAGTACAGCACCAAAATCTCTTCAATAGAAATAAAATCATTTTAAAACTACTCTAAGATCAATTAAAATAAAATCGGCAAAGAAAAAACTAAGAAAATGGGCAGCTTTAGAGAGAGAAAACTCCAGAGAGAGAGAAAATCCATTTTTAGCTTCAATCTGTCTCAACCTTAGTGAAATCGAATCTCGTTATACAAAGATCAAATATCTTCAATAGAAATAAAAATCGCTTCAAAACTAGTCTAAAATCTAAAACAAATTAAAATCAGTAGGAAAAATCAAAATAAGGGCTCAGAGAGAAACCCCACGAGAGAGGCTCTCCAATCTTCCCGCCGCCTTTAATGGGTGAAAACTAGTATATATATGGTCTTGGGGTGAAATGGGCTTGAAATTAGGTCAAAATATCACTTTTCGCCTTTTTAGGTTTCCTCGCAGCCATTTTTTGTCGCGACACGTGTCGCGGACATTATCACCCCGCCGGGTCGCGACATCAATTTTGGTCGCAACTGGTTTTTCTTCTCTAACTTGCTCGGGGCTTACAACTTCTTCGCTTTTAACTGATTGGGCGCAGAGTACTGCTAAGTTTCCTGAATGTAGAATGCAGCCGATGAGGAATGAACCATTTGATGTTCCAGATGGTACAAAAATTTAATATTTCCAGTGGAAAACTACGAGACTCGTTGACTCTTCTTGAAAATATATCAAGCCATTCTTTGCCAAATCACTTGTTTTCATCAATAACTTACAACCAAGTTTAGAGGAAATTTTATGAGTTTTACATGAATATGGATATAAAATGCACAAAATAGCATGTGAAATGAATTCAAAACATAGATGAGTTTTGCACTCATCAGATGCACGATCCTTAAGTGCGATATGAAACTCATGGGTCTCCTACTAAGAGCACCAAGCACACGTCATTTCTTCCAGATGATATTCAATGGTACATTCATAACTTTGGATCGCTTCAATCCATCTCCTCCGTCTCATGTTCCGCCTTCCGCATAAAACATACCGCAAGCTCTTATGATCCGTGAAAATCCATGTGGCACTCCATATAAGTAATGCTCCATATCCGCAAGGCAAATATATGACTAAGTAGCCTGAAGGTCGTGTGTAGGATAATCTGCTCATGCTTTTCAATCGCTTCTGGAAGCATATGCAATCACCTTGTCATTCCGCATTAACACAATAACTCCAGGCCTCGCGGGGAGGCATCACAATACACCCGCAAAGCCATCCCCGCCTCACAGCAAGTAATCTGAGTCGAGGTCAATCTCCCCTTTCGGGCCATCGAAACCTCAAGGACAAGCCTCCTAATTTAAAAATGGTTCTCTTTCCTTGTCAATCTAGTCAAGGTGCGGCTATCTTCGGGGGTAATCCTCAACGAACTTCTTACTGGTAGAATATCATAGCAAACCCGTAAAACTCCTTATCTCAACACTTCGTAGAGGTTTTCAATTCAAGATAGCTCTCACCTTACGCAGATCCACCTGAGACCCTCCTGCAGTAAAACTATGTGTCCCAAAAAGGCTTATTAATCTGTCGAGCCAAACCGACACTTACCGAGCTCGCATATAACCGATGTTCCCAAGAATGTTCATAGAACTATCCTCGCGTCTGTGATGTTCTTCCACTCCCAATAGATCAATATATTGTCAATAAACAATGATAACAAACTCCATCTAAGTAAGGCCTAAAAATCCTTTCGTTCTCATGAGATCCATAAAGCGGTCAAGTATCTTAAGTCCAAATTACATGACTAGAAAACTCAAATGCCCGGTGATCGGTGGTTTTGAATGCCGCCTTGAAACATCCTCATCGCGAACCCTCAACTCGATGATACCGGACCAAATCACCTCCCTGGAGATCACCTTGGGGCTCCCCGTAATCCTATCAAAGAGATCATTATTAATCCTGAATGAGGCACTGATTACGATTGTTACCTTATTCAACTCTCTCAGAATCACTAAGATAATCGCATGCTTCCGTCCTTTTTCTTCACAAATAAAACCTGGTATTCCCTCAAGAAGACGTTTCTGGCCTCGACGAACCCTTATTGACCATTTCTTCCATCCTGGCATACGTTCTTTCCACTCCCAGGGGGCCATCCCAGTAGGCGCTCTGGAATCTGGGCTCGGTCCTGTGGGCTAACTCAGACCGAAAATCAATCTCGCCGGTTTAGGGTAATCCTGAAGATCATTCGAAACACATCCGTAAATTCTCGACTACCTAATGTCTTCCTTAATCTCATATCATGTAACACCCGTCTGAGAGAGTGTAACAGCATATGATACTATAGGTGTTAAGAGCAAATTTTCAAGTGTCACATTGTAGTATTTTGGAGACTAAATTGAGAAATGATAATGTATGGAACCCGGAATTTGTGGTATTAAACCAAGGGTACAATTGTAATTAAGAAAAAAGGATATGTAAGGCATAATTAAGTTAGAGATGGGCCACAATACAAATAAATAAGTTACAATTGCAAAATTAAAAAGATAAGGATCTATTTGCAATTAAGGGAAAATTGTGACTAAAGGCCATGAGACAAAGTCAAATTCATTTTTGTTCTCTTAAGGCTAGGGTTCACGGTTTTGAGGAGAAGGAGGAGAGAGCCAAGGACAGCAGGAAGAGAAGTGCAGAAGAAGGATATGAGAAGAAATCCAAGATCAAGGTATGTTTGTCTTGGAATTGATGTGTATTTTGAATTCTAGAGCTTTTTGCATAGAATTCTAATGAGAGATTAGTAACTGTCTGTGTTTCAGGCAAAGAGCACATAAACTTTAATTTGCTTTGGGGTTATATGGAGCAAACCCCAATCGGGAGAAATAACCACAATCAATACATTTATGTGGCTTTAAAAAGAATTCAGGACCTAGGTAGAGTTCTGATTTTTCAAATTTAGGCTTTCGTGGTTTAAGGTTCTAAAACACCAATTCAAGTGTTGTGGAGTTGTTTTTGGATGATTTCCATGATGTTTCGAGGAAAGGTGAATTATATAGTTGTATGAAGTGAATTGGAAGCAAAAGTGGAAAATAGGCAAAATCTGGCAAATTTCGAAGGTACTGCAGACATTGTACAGGTGTAAATTTGCACCCCAACAGAAGGTGCAAAGTAAAATTTAAGACACGCTCAAAGTGTAACACACCCTAACAGACAATGTGTACCCCAGACAGTCCAGGTGTACTCTGCATGTGTGCCCCAAAATGCCCGTAATGCTATGTTTTCGTGGTATTTAAGCCCTGACTATTAATCGATAGTTTAGGAACCTTATTAAATGATTAAGATAGGTTCGAATGAAGATTCTGGGACTCGACGAAAACGTAGCGCACTCACGCTTCGCTGAGCGTGATTAAGTATAATGAGTGTTGGGTTGTTACGCAGTAATTAATATTCGTCGATTCAATGAGTGTGAAGCAAAAGAAAGGTGTGAAAAGTATGAATCGTGCTCAAGTTTAAAGCAAAGAGGTGAGTGTTCTAAACTCATTTTCCAAATACTAGTGTATTATTATTATTATTATAAACTGCTTTGCACTCGGGTATTTCATGGTTTTCGATTGCAAACCATTAAGAAGCAAGCAATGAATACAAGCAAATGGTTTTGAGTTGTTCATAATTGAAAGCAAGATTAGTTTTAAATTGAAAACCATTTTTTTCAAGCAAAGAAAGAAATAAGCAAATGGTTTCACACTAAAACCATTTTACAAGCAAGCAAAGTGAGCAAATGGTTGGCCAATTAACACTATAAAGTGTTAAGCAAGCCGAAGAAATGGTTTTGAATAATTAAACCATTTTTCAAGCAGCAAGCGTAAGCAAAGAATGCTCAGAAAAATAGCTTCCCTAGTTCTGGCGTTAAACCTGGCCGTATGATTCGCACGCGACGCATGTTAGATTCTACACGATCAGAAGTACTCTGGCCTACAAATCCAGGACATACATCACGATTAGTGCCGGCAATGGTCAGACGTATTATGAAAGATATACGTTACGAAATTCTCTAACTCAAATTACGCTGGATTGCGACACGAGGTCAATCTTCCACCATATTCATCTGGAAAGGTGATGCTGATAAAGGTCCCTTCCACTCCGCACGGCCGGTTAATGTGTTCCCGTGTTCACTGGCGGTACAAAAGAAGCAAAAAAATAGCTCCAGTGATGATGTTTCATAAGCATAATATACGCTTGAAAATCAACCATTTGTCTCACGCCCAGCTCGGGAGTTTTGTAAAGCAAACTATTGTTTCATAAGCTCCCGCTAGATTTAACTGATCGGTCGAGCCAAGCTCGTGGATTTTCAATAGGTGTCTGGTCTGTTCAAGCCCTACTCATTTTTTTAAAGCATGCTAATGCTAAGCCAAGGTCTTATTTATAAAAATTTTGAGAACTTTTGTGCTATGCCTAGAAAGCTGCTACTAAACTTTTCAAGCAAGATAAAGGTTGTTATGAAATTTTGAGAAGTTTTATAAACTTCTAAGGCAGTAAGCAATAAGAGCTATATAAGCTTAAAGAAAAGCAGAAGCAAGCAAGGCAGTTTAAAGGCTTACAAACTTAAAGCAAGCAAGTACAAAGAAAGTAAAGAAAAGTTTTAGAAACTTTTAAAGCAAAGGTAAAGCAAAGTAAAGCTTCCTTAAAATATTCAGAAATAGAGTTTACATTTTTTGAGATGTTTTCCAAAAGAAAAACCTTTATAAAAGATACCACTCAATGAGCCTGCTTAGCTCATTATTTCATTTTAAAACTATTTTCTCTGTGCATAGTGACGCAAGACGTTTGAATACAATAGATTTGTCCCGACATTGTACAAGTGCTGTAAATTAATATTATTATGTAAGGAAAAGACTTTGAATATGTATAATGGAACATATGTATGTACATAGTTTAGTATTGTGAGAATATGTTGGTATGCTGGTTGCCATATTTGGATTTAGTAAATCGATGTATACAGATTTGAATTGTTCATATAAATTATTATGTCACTTAAGTTTTCCTACGCTAAGATTTTTACCAAATCCTAAGTCTAAAAAATAAAAGAAAATTCTTTTATGTGAAGTTTAGTAAGCAATACGCCTTCGCTTCAGAGTTTCTGCAATGTTAGAGGTAATGGTTGTGGATTTGTGAAAATACACAATACTACTGAGCGGGAAGCTGGTGTCATATCATCTCTCACCTCAACTCCGTAAAGGTTAGATACCTTGATATGACTTTCTGAGATCTTCTCACATCATCACAGTACATCATACTCGAGGACACATCTTCCTTACCCCACAAAGTAATCTCCTGTCTCCTGGCCTACGTAATCCTAACTTCTTCCCGAAGCAATCCATGGTGGCATGATGTCGAGACAACCAATCCATCCCTAATATCACATCGAAGTCCTGATGTCCAACAGTCACCAAATTGGCCCAAACTCAGGTCTCAATAATCACTCTTACAACCCATGTATACTTTATCTCGCTATAAGTGAATCTCCGGGTAGGAAGGGAGACTACCATATACTACAATCTATGGGTTGTATCTCATGTTCACTGCGGCAACAATTTCGCAGAATAAACGAGTGAGTAGCACCCTTGATCTATCAAGACATAAGAACCTTATCAAAAACTTTCATAAGACTACCATGACCTCCTATTAAGACCGCTCCTAATCGGGTGATCGCAAACACTTAGCTCGTGGTTCGAGGTCGTCCCATCTTATCCTCTAGGATGGTCGACTTCACCGTCGGGTCCTCCAGTCTAGTAAACGTAGCCAAGCCTCTTCCTCGAGCCCCTCTCCGACTGACCTTGACCTCTACCAAGACCGAACCCGTCAGCCCCGTCTGTCTCCACTCTCGATCCACCGCTTTAAACTATCTCGCACCCATGATGGCGTCCTACTGGTCCGCGCACTTAAAGCAATCGTCTGCGGCCTAACTGCACTCACCATAATGGTTCTTCCCACACCGAGCAATACCGGCTTTGACCCTTAGAGCTACCCGTTCGTGGCCTCACCGAACCTCGGCTAGATCAAGGTTCCCGACCGGGCCTCGGCCGCCACCGGTCCACTCAGGTTCTTCTCCTCTTAGACTCCGCATCGGGAACTCCCTCAATCCCATGTCGTCCACCCGCTTCGCCTCGACCTGGGCTTAGCTCGATTTCAACCCCACGTTCCTCCCAACCCTAATCGCGGCCCTACCACCGGGCCGCACCGCGTGGGTCGTCGACGCCATCGCGGGTCCCAATTGGTCGACTAAGACCTACAACAAATCTCTCGGGTTCAAACTGGCTATCCCCGACAGTCGGAACATGTCCGACGCAGCTCAAAACTCCGCTCATAACTGTCATGAGAGTATCCCTTGCTCCAGCCTAAGAACCTCGCCTCGTGATCTCTCGTAATCGGGGCTGGAACAAACTGATTCAGAACTTTCCTTGAACTCGTGCCTGCACACTCTCCGGGCATCTCCTTTCAACTCCGCCCTCCACCACTCTAACGTTCATTCCGTAGGAGAAAGCGTAAAAGTGACCATCCGCTCATCTCGTACACTTCATCACCTCGTAGACCCGCTCATTTCCCAACCATGACGGGGCCTTCCGTCTCCCAATCCATCATAGTTCCGTGCTCCCTAGCTTTCGCCCCTCTCTATAGAAGCCACCGACTTTCTGGCCGCCGTAATGCGTTGGCTAAAAGTCGGTTTTTACCCGTTCTAAAGAAACCGTCCTCCCACGACCTCAGGAGGCTGGCGGCTTTGTCCCGTGGTGGCCCAAGGCATAGGTCACTATGTACTGCGGTGGAGTGAACATATGCGCACTCATAAACATATTCCTGTGGTGGTACTAATGCCTCAGAGCTCTCCCTGGGTGGCTGGCCTGGCCGACGACGCATTTCTCAAATTCAAAAATTTAATATGTCATGTAATGTATATATGATTTTAAATCTACAAATAATTTATGCAATTCTTAAAAACATTAATAATCATATGAAAATAAAATTTTCAAATCTTTATAACATTTTCAAAACCTCGCTCGATACTCATGTCAAGGATCCCCCACCCGATTAACCTCATGAACCCGAGGGGACCTCCTGACTCCAACTAGGGATATAGAAACTTTTCTCAAAACAATCAATTAAAATCCATGGAGTTTAACCCCTTTACAATCATTATCATATCTTAGAAAATAATGCGGAAGTGAAGTGGTAAATTTTTTTTTTTCAAACACTTAGATTTTTCTTAAAATCGGCCGTATTTCCTCTATTTGTCGACTTTCCCAAAAACTTCGATGAAAGCATTTAAAAACACTTTTAAACTTCAAATTTTAAATTTCCATATTATAGACTCCTCAGCCCACAACTCCAATCAAACACAATAGACATACATATACATTTATTTACTTCCAAATCATCAAAACATTCAAACCTTCTTTCTATTCCATGCACATTTTTATCAAAAGATCGGGCTTGAGCCTGACTTAAGCCGACCGCCTACGCACTCGGGCCCACCGAGGACTCAAAGCCCGGGCGTAGTTCCTTTCAAATATATACATATATACGTATATGTTGACAGACAAAACATTCAACATATGCCATGCAAAATATATATACACGTGCCACATGCGCCGCCCTCGATGGCTCCGACTCCATCAAGGTGAGGTGGGATGCCCTGCACGGCCAAGACTGTTCCCTTGCCTCTCGAAAATGGTTTTGAAACATACCGAAAAAGAATGAGCTGTGAGGAGCTCAAAGAGTGTACATTTTTACTTAGATAACATTTTCGTATATAGCAAAGTAATAAATACTTTATACAATTAAAATCAATTTATGCCTTAAACTTTCTTTCTTTCTTTCACGGAACCTAGGGATAACACACCGAATCGGGCCTCTCCGGCACCGACGGAGGGACAATCTCATTCCATCATAACCACTAAATCAGGTGGAGAAACTCACGCTTTGCATAGGGTTCCAGCCATAGCACCCCTTATCACGTTTAAAAGGATATTACCTAAACACCTATTTCCCTCCCTGCTAGTAACCCATAACCTTACTCCTCTAAATCCTTACACGCTTAAGGCACCTCACCATATCACCATAATAAATTTCACACGGTATTAGTAGAACCATCAAAGAGTAAAACATTTCTTCAAAATACATTTATAAATCCATTTAAATCCTTTGGTTTGCATTTCATTAAAACACATATGCATTCTTTACATTTTTAAACTTCATAATGCCTTAACATATATATACATATTTAATATACATATATAAACATTTACATTTAAACTTTCATTTTAACATTAAAAATCTTTCACTTTTAAAACTCAATTTTCAAAATCAGTTTTACACTCACAAAGCCACCGCTCAATCCTGCGCTTGCTTCCCGTCGACCCCGTTTCCCGTCCGATACCTCAATTTTTCAAGAAAACCACAACTACACATTAACCATAACTTCCATTTAATCCACCATACACACTCAAGTCACTTTAGGGTTACACAACATTCATATAAAGCCAAATTAACAATTTACCCTTGAGCACTAAAAAAAAACCCTAACAAAAAAAACCACTCGTTTTGGCAACCTTTTTCCAACAATACTCTATGGACTTTATTAACCAAAATTTATTCAAACGGTCTTCAAAATTTATGAAACTCTCCAGATCAGTCCTTTATATATCCACGATCTCTTTAAATTTTCACTTAAAATTCTCTCTAAGACCTCAACTACATAACACACAAGTTACAGCATGTTTTTGATGCCAACTTGGTTAACTCAACGAATCACCTAATGCTATCCTTATGGATCTTAACTCCATAAATTGGAAATGGTTTCTTCACTCATTTGAAGCTTTTCATGGTTCTAATGTTTCTTCTCCAATTGGAATCACCCAATTTGATCACCAAAACTCAAGTTATTGTATTTTTACATTCAGATGACTCAATTTTGCGTAACGTAATCTGCAATAGTATAGCTCCACTTTGATAAATTTTCTGGGAACTTTGGGATGAAAATTTTCTTGCACTTCCTTCAGATAACTTATTCCCCTAGAAGTATAGTTTACCCATAATTTTGAATCACTCAATTTTTATGAGTGAAACTCCACTTATGGCCAAATCACTACAACCATACCCAAAACAGCAAAAATCGCTGAGCTACATGAGCTCACCTTCATCCCAGATTTGGGAGCCTTAGAGCTATCACTGCTCTTCGTTCTCTTATACATTTGTAGCCCTATCTCTTATGGTTCTTTAAAATTGAATCAATTCATTTGGATGATTCTAACTTAATCTATATCCAAATAAGAACAGAGGTTTTGCAGAATTTTGACAAAGAATTCCCTTTTAAAACCCAATGATTTCTTTTTTTTACAACTATTCCATAATACCTCAAAACCACATGAAATCTAACTCAAAACAACTCCACAACACTTGAATTGGTGATTTGGAAATTATACCAAAACCTCTAGGTGAAAAATCCAAGAACTTTATGAATTTAACCCAATGTCTACCAATTCTATATAAACCATATAATTAAGGATGATTCCACATTTATTTTACACCAATTGGGTTTTAATTCTCATAACCTCTAATAATTTAGGGTTAATGTGATTTCTCCACTAAACCATAGACCACAAAGGAGCACTAATCTCCATACCAAAACCTAGGAAATCCAAAATACACTTTTTGATTTAAAATAAAAACATACCTTTTTCTCCCCCTTCTCCTTCCTCTTCTTCCTCTCTTCTTCCTCCTCTTCCTCTTCTTTCTCTTCTTTTCTCCCTTCTCCTCCCTCCTCGTACGGTTGCCTTAGAAAATTTTGAGACCAAAATATGAGTTTTGGGCTTTTGTCTCCTTTTATAATATTAACTTTCTCATCGTAACTAAATCCTCATCTCTTTAATATTTTAAGATCAACTTATTTTATTTCTATTATGGCCCATCTTTACTTTGATTTTGGACTTTCATATCTATGGAAATACAATTTAGTCCTCAAACACTTTGATATTGCAAATCAACTTATTTTATTTTCATTTTGGCATACTATCTTCTCAATTATGCCCTTATATCCTTTTGAATTTACCACTTTACTCTGCATCTAGTAATTTAATTCCGGTTCCATAAATTATGATTTACACTCCTTCCAAAATACCACAACAGGACACTCAGGGGCTCCTGGCACCCACAGCTTACATGTAATGTACACCATCTTGGGATCTGGGCTACACTCCCACCTAAATGCATGAATGGTCAAACAACCAAGCACACACCGCCTCAGACATGCAATCCCAAAGATTAACTCCTACATGTCATGAATGAGACGCGACCCATTATGCCCCATGTATCAAGTCCACACCGACTCTTCTCACACATGATAGAACTCCATGCATGATAAAAACCTTTATTTTTTCGGATCACATCCAATGATCATTTAATAAAGTCATTTTCATTTCTTTTTCAAATCCATGTGTGCCATGCGCTTCTTTTCGATGATCCCTATAAAATCATTTATTTCATAAACAAAAGCTTTTGTTTTATAAACCCATACCCACTAGTTTTATTCCTCCAGCTGCCACTTGATGTAACTGGCAGTCGCGGTGTATATGCATTTGTGGGCCACGGATTTATGGGGTCTCACCTCTGGACCCTGCACACCGATCAACATTTTCTAGGGTCTTTCATTGACGGGGGTCATGTCTAACCACAAAGTTCCAGGTTTTTCACCTGAGGGGGTGTCTATCCCTACTTAAATTGCCCCACACACGGGTATTAATTCCATGTTATGCAACCGTGAGACTCAATGGACTTCGTCTCCATTTACCGGCTTCTACCATCAACACCAAACAATGATTGTCAACCATGCAAACCGGATTCCACTGACTCTCGGGTCCAAAGTACGAGTTCACAAACCCATTCACCAAGGATGGTGAATGACAACCCACTATGCACTCACACTCCATACCATGCGGTGTCCCCTGCACTGTGTAATGCAATTGTGCCATTGCACCTCTAAGTAGTCATGCCTGAATGTATAAAGACTCCTACATGGACACCCTATAATCAGACACTACGTCGTGTACCATGGACACTCATGTCTAATGACACAAAGTCCATATATTCATTAAAGTTAATATACCCAAGTAGTCATAACACTTAACATTTATCACATTCATGTCAACACATCAAACAAGTATGCATCAACATCATTCCGACTACTACTTCAGACAAGTAATATCATACCAAACTTGTGGCGCATCATGGCATAATGCCCAATAAACTAGCCTACAACATGCCATGCAATAGCCATGTCCACACGAAAACACATCACAAACCGAATATGTTAGAGCATACATATTGACATCCAAGCATGACACCTCTTAACCAAGAAATGCCATTTCAATCAACCGCGCAAACACATGTTAACATTTCATCAAGTCACTACCTAGGCACGACACATTCCTACTTCCTAGGCTAGAATTCATGGAATATCATGCACCTAGGATATTCTTACAACCTGCCATGTAATGGCTAATTTCAAAGACACAACTCCTCACATCCACACAACCAACAATTAGCACACTTATTGTAACAATCAATTTTTCAACAAGGATGTGATCACAAATTCCATTGAAAAACATATTCTCAGATTCTAGACTCTAAGAGCTCTCCAAGAGCTTTCCATAGAGTCCAAGAACACCCCAAACGTAAGCCTAACGAAAGTTATAGCCGTCAAGTTGGAGGTCGATAGAATGCTGATTGACGCACGGAAACAAAGAGGGCCTACCGCTTTTTCATCATTTTCTGACCACATATGAGTTCAAATTTATCGCCATATGGATGGATTCTAGACTCAAAGGTCTTCCAGAAGAGTCCAAGAACACCCACAACGGCTTTCCGATGAGAAAGTTATGGTCGTCCGGTTGGAGGCCTCAGATGAACAGCTTGATCGACGACAAATGCATGGAACCCACGCAATATGCTCCTGTGGCACCTCGAGCTCCCGTACATACTATTTTCCTACCCAAACTTGTCTCGGAAACAACTCTTTCACCCGACAACAAACCCGTCCCAATTAGGACCACAAATCGGCCATAAACATGGCATAAATCTCGTCCCGAACTCAACTTTAAAGCTACCCAAAAAAAACTGGACATCATAACTCAAAACCAGAAAAAAAAAATCAGTTTTTGTGTTTGGGAACACAACCAAACAGCCCCTAGGGCTCAACCAAGACCAAAACAACATTTAGATGAAATACAAACCCGAATAGGAAGGTTCCCTACCTCTTGGAGCGAAGACGAAACTTTTTGGAGTCCCGAAGACCCGAGACCCATGGCCTTCCCGAACTTCCGCTCGAAACTTCGATGAAAATTCTTGATTTGGTAACCACACGTTGCCCGACGAGTAATTCGACTTTAAGTCTCGCCCGACGGAAACTGAGGCGCCATCAGAATCTTAGAGAGAAGGTAGAGTTTCTCTCACTAGCTTTTCTTCTCCAAACACAAAATCTTCGACGAAATTGCATGCTTTTTGTACCCACGCATAGCCCTCATCGAGTAGATGAACTTTAAATCTTGGCTCGACGGATTCCGACCACCCGATCTCCGTAGATCGTAGAGAAAAGGAGGAGTTTCTCTCATTTCTCTCTCTACTCACGCCAAGGCGAATTAAGCAATGGGAGAAAATGTCATCTTTCTCTTCTTCCTTTTAAGCTTGCTGGACGTGGGGTCCACTTTACGCCTACGTCCATGACTGTGTCCGGGTTCGTTGTCCCGGGAAACAATTGTACGTCTCGATTCAGTTTGTTTGTGAACTTGCTCAAGTCATTTCCTAACTCTCGAGATTTTTAAGAAAATCTCGTTCTTGGGGTTACTAGATACCTAACTTTAAAAATTCATAAAGAATTCCCACTACCTAGGAATTTAGCGAAACTTTTCTGAGTTACTTGTTTTTGTGAGACGGACTCAACGGCGTAGTCCGTTTCATCATCCGAGCTCTAGGGAATTTTCTAGGCTTCCCTGAGCCATTTCAACAATTTATTATTTAATTTTATACTTTTAGAAAATTTTAAATTTTTCGGGGTTTTACAAAGACTCACAAAGAACCATTTTTTATCTTGAGGCTATTGTTGCTCGATCACCAAATCATTTTTTTGCATCTCAAAATAGTATAAGCTGTGAATTCAAAATGTCAAAATATCTAAAATGAAAAATCAATTGAATAAATTGAATCAATTAATTAGAATTAGAAAATCATTAATTTACCTCATTTCCAAAATTACAAAGGCCTTTATCATTAGGATCTAATTTAGAAAAATAGTCATGAACAGTTTGAAGTATCTCAAGGTAACAACCAACTCTTGGTCTATATTGAAATTTTGGATTTAGATAGTATGCTGCAATAATTATTGAGAATTATTATGTGATAATAGAAACATAATATTATTAAATGTGAATATCGGTGAAGAGGATATTAATTAGTTACTTGCTGCATGAAGATGATGTTTAAGGGTTCTATCCCAACGATTTGTGATGACATGTTTCACCCACTCTTTAACTTTTAGTCGATCTAAACTTTCCTTCATCAACCAAATCAACTCGTAGACAAATGACATGGTTGAGATGACTTCTGAATTAACAATGCGAAGCACTGTGTATAGTGCCTTATAGATGGACACTAGCTTCTCCACCTCCTCCCAATATTCATGATCAAACATGAGCTTTTCAACCTCATTTCCAACTTATGTCCGTCAAAGCTTGCGAGATGCCCATTCATTACTAATAGAGACTTTCTTCAAATCAACCCTCTTTTTTAGAAGACTGTCAAGGGCAATATAGTTTATTGAAAATCTAGTTACTCCGGGATGCACGATATCTCCTACCGGACCTTTCACGTTTTACAATGACCGGTATGATTGTAAATGAAGTTGGTTATCTTTAGGCATTCTTTGATCCAGCGAAGGCAACACTATGCCTTTACCAATGGCTTCAAACATTAAATCAATGAGTAATTATCTTTTATATGAAGTCTGATTGTTGTTTGTCTCTTGCATCCTTTCTCCTTTCACAAATCTGGATCCATTATCTGTTACAATTTGCACAACATTTGCTTCTCCAACTTCCTTGATCATGTCCTTCAACAAATCATATATGTATTTATTGTCTTTAATCTTATCTAACATATTAACATATTTGAGGAAAATTGTGTTTCTTTTGAATATAACATTAAATTAATTATGCTCAATTTGGTTGGCCCAGTCTATCCATCGGACATAATTGTGCATCCATATGTCTTCAATTTCTCCCTTTGTATGTTGAAATAAGCTTCCGTGTCTTTATACTCCATTTCCATGTACTTGCTTTTGATTTCATATGGAGATGGTTGTTCGATGCCCCCATCCCTACATATATAATTAAAGAAAAGTTGATTAGTGGTTGTAGATTTGCAATCATAATTTTAAGATAATAATGTCATTATAAAAACATATTATACAATTAGACAAACTTTCTTGTTGTGTACCAACAATCATGTTCTTAAAATGGTGCGAGTTCGCTTTTTGAGGTGGAACACTTTTGATGAGTATCTCAAATACTCATTTTATCCCTACGTTTTACTTAGATTTTTATTATTTTTTATGTTAAATAAGTGTCCTAATGCTCTAAATATCTATCTTTATGATTAGGTCAACCATTTGGTGGAATTGCGAGAAAATAAGCAGAAAATGATGGAAAATTAGAAAATTACACATGCAACAACAACTATTGTGTTATGATATTTTCATCTGTAAGATAACCCCAAATGGCTACAATATTTATATGGATGGATAGGAGACTTCCCAGTCTTTCCAAATAGACCTTATTCACTCAATTTGGACTTCAAATGATTAAGTTATGACTCTTGGTAGTTGAAGGAAGAAGAAAAGTGAGCTCAAAAGTGACCAGTTTGAGCATTTTGTAAATTCAGTCTTTATCATCATTTCTAAAGTGTTATTTCTGGCCATATCTACTTCTATGGTTGTATCTCTCACCATCATGAACTAATTTCTTAATCTAGGGTTTTTGTTGTATTTTGGACATGAATCTTATATTTATTTGTTAATTTTCCTTCTTTTTTTTTATTGTTTCTTTGTGATCGTCTATCTATTGATTCATGCTTGGTTCTATTGAGATATTGATTTCTAGCTAATCTCAATATGGTGAGTGGTTCTTTGTGAGATATGAGAAGGGAGTAAAATACTGGACATAGATGAATCAACCTAATTAACCTGATAGTGTAGAAATTACCGGTAATGTAACGCCCCATCCTGAGAGGGTGTAGGGTATGTGTAACTGTAGGGTCGTATATGTGCACCAAGGGCTTCCTTAATTAGTTGAGTGCCATAGTAGTATTTTTTAAAGTTGTTTTTAAGGATGAAATTGTAAAGTTTTCAAAGAATTGTAGCACTTTTGCAATTAAGAAAAGTGGAGGGGTGAAAGTACAAATCATGGAAACTTTAAATAGTTAAAGTTTGTCATTTTCTTGAGACTTGCAATTAAAAGCAGGTAACCCATTTGGGAAAGAAATGGCGCTGGTTCACTTAGAGAGAAGGTGTGATTTCTTTGGCTTTTTCTTGAGTTTTGCAAGGGGTTTAGTCCCCTTGGAAGGTGGAGAGCAAGGTTGGTGCATCAATAGTAGTGGATGTCGGGTTGCAGGCACCGCTCATGAAAATCGGACGAGTCTCCTTTGTTCGGTGACTCTCTTGACGGTACATAACTTTGTCCCAAACATCAATATCATGAGTACAAGCGGCCACTTGGGCCCTTTGCTTACTACTCATCAATATACATCAACTATATATCATAGTTCAAGAGTTAATAATTTGCTCTTATATCAAACATATATTAAAATTCTATAATTCTAATACATGTCATACATCATAAAACCATCAAAGCCATATTAAAGTTTCTTCATGCGGCCTCTAAAGATGATCGTCGCCTTATGCTCCACAACACAGTATAAATAATATAATTCCCTCGGCGGGGGTGATAAATGCGTTAATTAGATCTTAAATGATTTTCGTATAATTGCATATGCAATGATTAATGTAAACACCCATTCAAGCAATTCACGTGATTTGCTTGAATGTATAAATGACTAACCCATGTTCGAGTCCTCATGGAAGCTCCTCACGCGCACTAAGCCGTATGAGAAACATTATTTTCAAAAAAAGGTATTTATTTTTAATTGCTTGGACAGCCCTTAGGTAAGTGAAGTGGGTAGGCTCCGATAATCTATCTAGTGGACAACGCAGGTGTATCAGGTGGGCCCACTCAGACGATTGATATTTTCATATGGACTACCTCTCCGATATTGTAATAGACACACTCAGATAATTATTATTATTAGTCAGCCCTCCAAAACAATTCTCGAGAAACCACCTCATGCACTCACTCCTATTGCTCTAAGATTGCCCATATATAGATAATGATACCCGATTATTTAATTTATATAACACATGCAAGTACTATATAACGCAGTATGTTCACATAATTTAATCACACAAACATGTTGCTAAATTTCCGCAATCCATTCACGAATTAAAACTCACGTGGGCTAATTAACAACCATAAACAATTTGATTTGAATTTTCGACCAAACACATTTTTCTCACATTTTATTTCGTGAACACTATGTCTGAGCAGTGAAACCCTAGGAGTTCTTGTTGCGACGATCAACAATATCGAGGTTCCACTTTGTGAACCGAATTTCATAATGGCCTCATACATACCAAAAGCACAATTTATGGCATAAAATTATACATTAAACACCAACTTGATCGTAGGCGTCATGGGCTTGTCCAAATGGAGTTCCAAAATTTTTCACACCTCGGTTCGAGATTTGGGACCGATCAAGCGACGTTCAAAGGGTGTGTATTATTACCATCCTGACCTTAAACAAATTAGGCAAGTAGGATGAGCTAACTAGTTTGTCGAAACTCCTTGGCAGAATTGCATTGAGGCCTCCTTTGCGTCGACGACTTTCCTTCTTGCTCGAAGAATCAGTGGTGGGTTGCTGAGCTGAGAAGTCACACACTCTCTCTCTAAAAACATAACCTAAAGCTCATTGTCAAATTTCTTTCTCTCCCTCATGTTTTGAATAAAGGAGACGACATTGTTCACTATTTTGTCTTTTTCCACTTAAACTTTCAAATAATGCCCATTATGTCTCTTCGCTTGGATTTTCGACATTTGGCACTATCTCGGCCGTCCGTTTTGGTCATCCCACTACTCATGCAACTCATGTCACATGATCACATGTTATTGATGACTTTTTTCACCTCACACTCTGTTTTAAAACCGTGGCAATGCTGCAAAAGCGTTGCAGTTAGACTATCTTAGATTCGTGGTAGTAGATTCCTTGAGGCGATTCAACGGTGAAATCTGTTTCGTCATCTGAGATCTAGAAAATAAATTTTGGATTTTTGACCGAAATTACTATTTTGCCCTTTTTCCAGAAATTGGAAATTTCTCAAGTCTTACACCTCAACAGGGTGAGCAAAGCCCAGTAGTGATAATTTACTACGTGGGTTACTCCCCACCTAAGTGCACATGTCATGGAAAACAATCACATAAATTAAGTTCCTTGATCCTGCTTGAATGTCTACCTTGCCCGATCCATAATGTTAAGTCCTCACCCAGGCTCCCTCACGCATGGCAGCCAAAATTCGGGTAGAAATCCCGATTTTCAAACAAAAACTTTTTGTTCTCGAGAAAACTTACTCTGGGAGTTTAATTAAAATTTATTGGGACAACCCTGCGAGAAATGAATCTATTGGATAATCTCAAAACAATTCATGGGCCCCTCAGGCGTGAATTGTTGGACAATCTCCCAACACACAATTCTCCGAAGAAATCTTGAGTCAAAATTCCTTTCACAAACATTTTTTCCTTTTTATTTTCTTTCATGTCATGCACTCACACCCTAATATTCTAGGGTGCCATAAGTACATATGGAATAGATATGCCAATTCAAAATATTCATTGCTATATATTTTTCATGTATATATTAACATAATTAAATCACAAAATTCATATTATTCAATTTACAATAATAACACCAAAATTAGCTCACATGGGCTGATTAACCACTCAAGCAATTCATTTGAATCCACCCAGACCACAAAAATCACCGCAATAATCACGTGAGCAGTAAAACCCCACCGGGTGGCGTTCCACGGCCACTAATAAGTTTTCTGCCAGTTCAAAATGTTTGAGGCGAAATCATGGCTAAATCAAGCCTCAAAATATCCCTAACCATTCATGAACTTGGCCAAAAAATAACACAAATGGGAGGAGCTCCTGCCTTTTGGAGTTGTCGAAGCTCACTAAATCGGTGTCCATCTGTGGCCTCATTTGCGTAGATCGAGCTTTAAGCTGTTGCTGATTGAGAGCGAATGGAGTCAGAAAGAGTGATCTAGAGAAGGCACTCTTTCTCTCTGCAGAATCAAACCACCTCTGCATGAGTTCAGCCATCGCATTTTCTTCAATTTGAAGAAGTTGAAGAGAAAACTGATATCTTTGTCATATTATCATTTAATTTTCATTCATCCATATCCCTTTTTGTCTTGGATTTTGACACGCCCGGCTTAATCTAAGCCATTCATCTCCACCCTCTACTCTAATCATGCAACATGTGTCACGCTGAGTACATGTAGTAGGTCACTTTGACCACATCCGTGTCTCTAAAAGCGGATTTATGGCGCTGGGCGCGTCTTATCAGCGTGGTAGACTATTTCGGTCGTAGTCGGCGTGGTAGCTAGTTTGAGATGATTCCAACGGTAAAGTCCGTTTCATCATCCGAGATCTAGAAAAATTTTGGGTATTGACCGAAATTACAGTTTTACCCTTTTTCAGAAAATTCGAATTTTCTCGGGTTTTACATTCTCCTCTCCTTAAAAGGAATTTCGTCCCAAAATTCTGTATAATCACAACTCACATGCATATGCAACGTGCACTATACCATGCATGTAAACTAGTCATTTAAGTATTAAACAACTAAACCATGTACATTCATCCCTAAACAAGAAGGGATAGGTGGCCCGCATCGTGTCCTCGCGCTCCCACGTTGACTCCTCCACTCCACGATGCTGCCATAGCACCCTCACTAACCTCACCGTCTTGTGCCAAAACCACAGTCCCGACTATCTGTGCACACTGGTCCACCTCGAGTCCCATCGTATCCTTTCAATCTGCCCAAATCCACTACATGGGCTGGATCTGGAGTGTACCTCCGGAGCTTGGAGACGTGAAATACCTCATGGGACTGGCCCGACATGTTAGGCGTGCGTTGTCGATGCTCGATTGCCTACCCTCTCGAGTATCTCGAAGGGCCCAATAAACCTCGGCGATAAGCACCCGCACCAAGACCACTCCTCTTAGGCATCACCTTGAAGGCGTGATCTCAGTATCGAAATCTAAGGAGTCGGCGTCGTACATCGGCGCAAGCTCTTCTGCCGGCTCTGGAGTCGTGAAGGCGTTGGCCGTATCAAGCTGCGCCTCGGAGGTGTCTAATCATATCGGGACCGGTGATGGTTGTCTCCTACCTCAGGTTCAACATATTGGTGATCTGCATGGCCTTCCATACAATGCCTCATATTGGTGCCATACGTATACTCGATAGCTGACTGTTGTAGGCGAATTCCACTAAGGGAAAATGCTCTTCGGCTACCCTTATGATCCGGGGCCTTCTCGCGGCATGTCCTCCTAACTTTTTATATGGTTCTCTACGATGACCATACGTCTCTGGGTGAAGCTATACTCCATGGTCAGCCCAGGTGTGCCCTTCTTTTTGGAAACTCTTCGAAAGGTGTAAACCTCTGGTCTCTATCAGATCTTATGGATGCGGTACTCCATGTAGTGGGACTATCTCGAATATACAATCAGCGGAGAATCTCTCCAATGTGGTCGTCGCGTAGGTACAGAAAATGTGTTGACCGTGAGCCGATCCTTATCACCCACATCTGCGCGTCATGTCCTTGCGGTGTCCGTGGCAAGTGTGTCACAAAATCCATCGTGACGTGCTCCCACTTCCACTCAGCCACCTCCAATGGCTGAAGTAGCCCTGCTGGCTTCTGGTGTTTAGCCTTAACCTACTGACACGTGAGACATCATCGAGCAGTCCCTACGTGTCTTGACCACGCTCAGTGAAATGCGCGACAAAGATCTGAGTACGTCTTCGTGCCACACGGATGCGTTAAATCGAGAAGCGGTGGAAGCCTAAGAATCTCCTCTCTCAAATCGGTCAAGCGGGAACCACTGCTGAGTCCTCTATCGAGGAATATCATCTGTGTGGATGGTTTAACCCTCGTCACTGTACTGGCGTGGGTCCACTGATGGACACTTTATCTCCACGTCCTGCCCTTAGGACTGGGTCAGTCTGCTCAACGGGGGCGGCGCTACTAAACTCCCCCAGCGTACCCTGACCTGCTGTGCATGGCAAAAGCATCCCCACAGTCTTGAGCATCCGCCACTCTGAGAAGTACTTCTTGTGCTCCCCGTGACTTTCATTTGAGTGCATCAGCCACCACATTTACCTTACCGGGATGTGTGTCTGAAGTGAAGTCTCAATCCTCACAGGAACTCCATCCATATGCATTGCCTCATGTTGAAGTCTGCTGCGATAATATCTTCAAACACATGGTCTAAGTACACCTCAGGCTTGCTCACCATATAGTGGCGCGAATCTTGAGGCGAGACTACGGTTGCTTGACTCCGTGTCGTGTGTGGAGTAATTGCTCATGATTCTTCAGGCGCGGAAACCGTAAGCTACTACCTCCACATTTGCATCAAAAACACATCAGTCCGACCCTAGGAATCTACAATACAACGTGTACCCACGTCCCTGTCGGGACTATCGAAGATAGGAAGCGGTAGTAAGCCTCCTCTTGACTCTTGGGAATGCCTCCTGTGGTGTCAACCGAACTTGACCTCGCCCAAGATTGATCGTCATAAGTCTTAGCTAATTAGGATAAATCCTCAATGAATTTCCTGTAGTACCCAAACAATCCCAAAGCGAGTATCTCGATGGTGACCGGCCTCTCCCGACTCATCACGACCTCGCCTTGCCGAGTGCACTAGCCACGTCGATCGACACCCGTGTTCAAAATCTCACCTCGATAGCGAAACTCGCACTTATTGAACTTGGCATTTAAGCGATGGTCTCTCGAAGCAAGCGTAACAATCCTCAAAATGATCTCATGCTCCTCACGATTGAGGTAGATGAAATGTCATCCACGAAGACTATAGCGGCGGTCTAGATGGGGTTGAATACCCTATCGTGAGGTCCGCTGAATCTTCAGCGGCACATTCGTCGATCAAGAGGGCATCACTATAAACTCAAATTTTGCCGCGATGCAAATATGTAGGGATATCTGTCTCCTTAACCTATTTAATGGTAACCGGTGCACCGATTACATCTTGGAGTAGACTCGTGCTCCTCTCGTGATCAAACAAATCGTGATCCTCGTGATGGGTACCGATTCTTAATCGTAACCTGTTCAGCTGCACATGGTCGATACGGTCGAAGGTCTTGTCCTTCTTCTTATAAACGAGGACCCGAGCTCCCGTGGGTGAAGTGCTCGGTCTAATAGACTGCTGTCCGGTAAGCTCCTATGGTGGACTCTCGAGTTCCTCTTGACTATTTGAAGGTGTCATCACATCTGCGGAGTCATAGAGATGGCGAAGTGTGCAACTTCGATGCGAAGTCTATAAGCCTCTACTGAGCAATCCACGTAGCTCACATAGAAAAAACACATCCTCATACTCGCAAACTACTCGAGGTAGATCCTAAGTCACAGTCTCGCCTCCTCCTCCCAGAATTAGGGGCTTGCTAGCTAACATGTTGTCAAAAGTGAGCTTTGGACTCGTATATCGTATGGGGCAAAATATCATGCTCGTCCCCATGAAATACAACACTAGCGGAAATGCGAGTCATGCGTGTAGGCGGTAGCCACTCCTACGCTCCGCAATCGATATAAGAACCACGTAAGATGTCTGCTTGATCCATCCCGAGGATGGCGTCGGGTCTAACATGTCCATGACCCTCGGGTCAGCAGTAGATAGAATCTTGGATCTATCTCTAACTCGATCTTGGCATATCGTCATCCTTGCCCAATCCTAAGGGAGAACTCACATACAGAACCTCAAGGCCTCAACCTCTAAGCCCAACTCTATCTGCTTGATGCAACATCTCCTAAAGGTGTCGCCTATCCTCGAGACACTATTTACATGCTAAAAATATTTCATACACTATGTCCATGCATTCATAGGTAATGCAAAACAATAATTTCATATATCAAATCATATGCAACAAAAAAATTTTTATTATTTTATTTTGTTTCATAAAATTTTATTTATTTTATTTTAAAGAATTTATTTTATTTTATTTTATTATTATTGTTTTTAAAACCTGCGTGAGCAGTGCTCATGAAGCGGTGTTCATGAACGGTGTCCACTAGCGGTGACTTAGAGCGCGGTGTCTTGAGTGAAAGCCCCCCGGGGGTGCATAGGGTGCACACCACAGACAGGCTGCGCGCCCACTTTGCGTGCGCACTATGCCCGGTATGAAACCTGTGTTTGTGTCGTAGGCTGGCGCACGTGTCGAGTGCAGGCCAGTAATGGCATTTTGTAGGTGTGCCACCCTTTGCCCTCTTTTGGCGCACCAGGCTGTTTGCTTTCTAAAAACTCTTAGCATATTGCCTGTCTGACACCTGTATTGTGGCTCAATTTATAAAGTGGATGATAGCCGTTCTGACTCAATGACCTTTTACGCTATTTATTTATTTATTTTCATTTTTTTTTCTAATCCTCCAGTAGCCTCCTTGCCACTCTTGAAATGCAGTAGCCTAGACCACTGCAATTCATACAACTCAAAATTTTTTAAGAGTTTCATTTTGACCATTTTCTTGTGCAAAAACTGGAAAATTTTTTCGAGCTAAACACAATCTGTTTATGTTCAAAATTTGAACTGCGTCGAGAAAATTATTTTCATTTAATTGAATCATTGTGTGTCAAAATTCCTCAAACCTCAAACCTCGAGCTTAGGGTTATGTTTCCTCAACCTAATTTTCCACATTTCCTCTATGCTATTCTGACATCGCAAACTTGCAAACCATCACCTGACATACATGTTTATACACTGACACCCCTGAAACTGTGCATGTAGTGTTCTAACCGCCGATTTAAATTATTTGCTTAGGTGGCACATACCTAAACCACAACTTGTCAGGCTTTACGAGTTGTAATGCTCTTACCTTATGACCATGGCTAAGCCCGAGTCCCTCAGGCCTGGTATTCTTATACCTAAGCTGCGTCTGGTATGAAGCTGGTATTAGGATCCTGCATGGATACCACAGGGCTCCTAGGTAATCGTTTACCTAGCTCACGATGCCAATTTATTGAAATTTGGTATCGAGTTAGCTTTCTCCTTACACCAGCAGGCTCCCAAATTGTCGTTTACCTTAGCTTTGATACTGACTATGGCCCCGTTTCGGTCGGTTGACAACCGTCAACTGCGGAGCTTCGTGGATGTGGTCTTTGACACCACTCAATCGGGCAAGTCTCCTTTGTGCGGGCTCTACGAGTGCAAAACTGTCCCAGCGATTAACGCTGACCACACGGGTCCGCCCCAATGAGTAAAATGGCCACTTGGGCTCATGCATCGTCTCACAAAATACATATCAACTATACACCATAGTTAAAGTTATTATAATACTCTTAATCAAACATATATCAAAAGTTAGAGTTTTAATACATGTTATACAAAATGAATACCAAAGCCACAACCATGCTTTCTTCTAAAACCGACCTCCCCAGTGACGTCGTCCCTCCTGCCTCCTTTGCACAGAAATAGTGATCCCTCAGCGGGGTGAGCAAAGCTGAAATAGTGATAATTTCCTCGTGGGTTGCCACCCTAAGTGCACGTGTCATGGAAAACAACCACACTCGAGCAAATTCATGATCCTACTTGAATGTCTACATGCCCAATCATGTGCGAGTCCTCACCCAGGCTCTTCGCATACCTAAGCCAAATGTAAGGTAAAATACGATTTTTCAAAACAAGATTTTTGTTCTCGAGAAACTTACTCTGGGTTCGGTAGGTATTAGACTGACCCTCAGGCGAATGCGGTGGATAATCATAGAAACAATTCATGGGCCTAGTGTGAATTGTTGAATGATCTCCCCAACACAATTCTCTGGAAAATCTTAGTCGAAGTCCTTTCCGCAAACTTATTTCCCTTTTCTTTTTTTCATGTCATGCACTCACACCTAATATTCTAGGGTGCCATAGTGCATATGGAATGCATTATGCCAATTCCAAAAATATTAATGCTAATATATTTTTCATGTATATATTAACATAATTAAATCACATAATTCATATTATTCAGAATTTACCATGATAACACCAAGTCGCTCACATGGGCTAATTAACTTCACTCAAACAATTCATTTTGAATCACCCAAATCACACAAAATTACACAAAAAAAATCACGTGAACAGTGAAACCCTCGGTTCGGCCTTTGTTCATGGCCACCACAGTTTTCTCGCTCGGTTCCAATGTTTTGAGGCAAAATCACGACTTAATCCAAGCCTCGAGATATCACTGACTATTCACATGGCTCTTGAAGAATAACTAGTAGGAGAAGACCCTACCGCTTTGGGTTTTCGGAACTTCACCATCAGGTGTCCACGCGTGGCCCTCGCCGCGTAGATCGACACTTGCTTCTTGCTCAGTCGAGAGCCGGCGGTTTGAAGGTGGAAATCTAGAGAGAAGGAACTCTTTCTCTCTCCCAGATCAGGCTCCACACCTCCACACTTACGATTCAGCCCACTTCTGCCCTAGTTTTCTATTTCTTCAATTTGAAGAAAACTATTCATTATTGTCTTATTATCATTTAACTTTTCAAAATTCCATCCATGTCCCTTTTGTCTTGGATTTGTACTTGAAACTAATAAGTCATTCACCTCCGCCCCTCTCTCTAATCATGCAACATATGTCACATGAGTACATGTGGTAGGTGACTTTTGTGCGCATCCGCTAATATACCAGCCGTTTTACGGCACCGACACCCGGTGCCTCGAAAAAGTGAAATTAAGTGTCTCTCGAATTGACGAAATTCGGCGTGGTAGCTAGATTTTCTTGAGGCGATTCATGGTAGTTGTTTTGTCATCCGAGATCTAGAAAAATTTTGGGTTTGACCAAAATTACTGTTTTACCATTTTTCAGAAAATTCAAACTTTCTCGGGTTTTACATGTTGTTCCCCGTTGAATTTTGTTTGAACCGGATAAGGATAGCTTAGGGTCGCTTTGGAAAAGTTTGCCAAAATGAGTGGTTTTTAAGGGGCTTTTTGTGCTCAAGGGTAATTTGGTCATTTTGGCTTTATATAAATGTTGTGTGACCCTAATGTGACTTGCGTGTAAAGTTTCGTTAAAATCCGAATCCATTTCAAATGACCATGTAAAGCCTACGTTAAGTTTTACTTGATTAATAGCGATTAATGTTTTATGTATTCTCTTGAGTGCAGGTAGCGGAGCGGAGAAGTTGTGAAGTCATGCTCATCTATTTATGAAATGTAAGGTGTTCTAAACTTCATTTTCAATACTAGTGTATTGTTTCGTCGTTTTACGATTTGTATGTTATAGTTTAATTATTTAAACCATATTTTAAAGCTTATGGTTTCGATTTGTTAAATCATATTTTAAAGCTTAAGGTTTAGTTTACAGTAATATATTTTGATAAGTGAGCAAAGCAAGCAATATGTTTTATTAAGCAAGAAAAATTATATTTTATAGAAGTTGGGCGCTTGCAAAAATCCACTGATGCTTGCATGGCGTTATAGGTCGGAGGTATTTACGTCGTGAGGAATTTAAGACATGATTTCATTGCATTTTATATTTGCTGGCGAGCCAAACTTGGCTCATGCATCATTAGAGACATATTAAGTCATAGTAGCACTTCTTGAATTATATAGGGTTAAGCCCAGCTAGCTTATTGTATGTGGTGATGGAGAGCATTTCGCCATATTTGCAGACCAATTGATGTGGACATGAGGTCCTTTGTAGGAGCAGTAGAGACCACCGGGTTTCCGTGCTTACTAGGGTACAGTAAGCAAGAAAGGCCTTCAGTGGTTGATCATTATATTACGAAAAGTGTTAGAAACTTTTATAACAAAGCAAGCAAGGTTTTCTGAATGTATTTTGTAAAAGATAGTTTTACAATTTTGAGACATTTTCAGAAAAAACAAGCATTTTATAAAGCATACACTCACTCAACTGGCTAGCTCATTATTTTCTTGTTGCCTGCGCTTTATCTTCGGGTTTGTAGGACCTTTGGGACATATCAAAGGTCCTCGACTTCTAGATATATGTGTTGTATTTACTCCACGTGGCCTGTATTTGTAAAGAAAAGCGTAACTAGCTTTTGTTAGAAAATACTTTGAACTTGTATAGTTGTGCATATGTATGTACATAGTTTTGTTTATAAAGGTATGTGATGAGCTTGAGGCTCTTTTGGAAGAAGTGTTGTTGGTTGCCATATTTTAAGTATCATTTCTATTTGGGTTTAGGACATATCTATGTCTGCAGTTGTTATCTTCTTAGAAATTTTATAAAATCACATGTTTAGAGAAAATTTTATCACGGGTTTCGGCCAAGCAACACGGCTTAGCTTCCACGGGGGTTCTCTAGTCGTTGGAATGTCGCGGTGAGTTTACAGTAGGGTTCTTAGGCACATCGCACGTTAGTAAGGGGGTGTGTAAGGTAATTAGGAGGCATGTGAGATTCTTGGATCTTAAAGCATCTCTAATGCTTGAGGTTGATTTGAGAAGCAAAAGACCTAATATTGGTTGGTAGGTTATCTGACCTCGAGAGAGGCTTATAATTAAATTAGGCAAGACTCACCTTGGAAGCCTTTTCAAGAGATAATAGAATGGAATTTTGGCCTAGATATAGGAGTGTTTACATGTACCAAATACCCTAGAACTTTATTATCTCTTGATATCCCTTAGTTGCAAAGTTCGTTAGCTCGATTAAGTTTTCATTAGTTTAGTTTAGTTTAATTTCTGTTTCAATCTATCGATTTGATCGTTTGGATATTAGAGAAGCATTCTAATTTTGGTACTTAGCATCTCCCATTTCCTTATGGATTGATATCTGTATATTCTATACACTTTATTACTTGATAAGCGTATACTTGCGCAGAATAGGCGCTTTATTGCATATTTTATTTATAAAACACAAATAAGCCTATCAACTTTCATATATGAAGAACTTGCTAATCAATCGTCCCATTGTTTCCTTGATTGAACCACCTTTGAACATATTTTTCAGGTTTGTTTGTCTTGTAGCCGAAGACCTATACAATGATGGTGCAATTGGTGTTGATGGATCCATATGTCCGAACACTTTGTGATCTTTGCATACGTCTTGATGGATCACCTGGTTATGAAAACTCACCTATTGCAATTATGCAAAAAAATAAAAATCAAAGTAGATTCTTTTGTACATAATTATGTGAAAAAATGAATTAGATATAACGATTTACCTATTTTTATTTTGCCTCTCATAAATCCTTCAACTTGTTCTCGGTTCCATTCACTTACTTTCGATGCACATACTGCTTCTCAATATTCATCTTGCTCATCGAGGTACATGTCATCGGGATACATATACACATCCTCATCACCCTTCTCCTCCTCCTCATCATCAATGATAGTGTGATGTCTTTCTCCTATTGTGCCTCGTAATTCTGCTCGAATTTCTTCCATATCCATAGCTTTTTTCGCTTTTGCTTTACCTTTTTTATTCTAAAAGTTGCTTCATTTCTTGTTTTACTTCCGACGACACATTTGGAAACTTCTTTGTATTTGAATGGGGATTCGTATGTGATAGGTGAAATTTGAAGCGAGTAATTCCACCACTTTTTATCATTAACCCACAATAATTGAAAATTGTTCTATTTTTATTTCCCTCCACAGGTGTGCAATATCTCCATGCAAGATCTCGGCCTACAATATTGCCTCCACTTCCACTAGCCATCCTATAAACATATGTGATTTTATTGAAAATGAAATTAAAATCAATGTGATAATATAATATGATATCATTATAAGAACATTATAAAAATGTAAGTTAACATAAAAGTAAGATCTTAGTTTCTAACATGATATCTAACTTAATTTAAACTTTAGACAAACATGATGTCAATATAATCATTTAATATTATGATATCTATGTTATTTAATGTTATTATGATATCTGAGAATATCTAAGTTTCTAACATTAAATAATTATAGTTGTTTAATAGTATATCTAAGATCTAAGTTTCAAACATTATATCTAACTTAATTTAATATTATCAAATTTAACTAAAATAAAACTATAGTATAAAAATGTTTCAAATTTAATGTAAGTTAATATGAAACTAATATTATAAATTAATATGTGAAAATAAAAAGTTGAGAAAAAAAAAAGGATCTGTTGTGGTAGCAAAGGGTTTATTCTCAATTCTGATGTAGTTTGTAATTTATCTCATATTCATAGTGAAGCTTTCTCCTCGGCCGTGGTTTTTTCCCACAAAGGTTTCTACTTAAATTTGGTGTTTATTTCTTTGTTTTGTATTTCGTTATTGTGCCATTGATTTCAACAAGTGGTTTCCAATCTCCACCTTGGATCAAATTCCATCATCGACTCCACATTAAACTAATTTCCTTTTGTCTTCATCTTATGTGCTTTGTAATATTTTGTTCTTCTCTCAAACGATCATTCCCCCTTGAATAAGTACCATTGAACCTTCTCTCAAACGATCATTCATCCATCCACTTTTTTCACATGAGGATTTTCCTTGACTTTATTGTGTTCTAGTACACGCCTTACATGTAGCACCACCTATCTCGAGAACTTGCTTTTACCTAGGACAACTCCTCTTCATCGTGGAGCAACAATATGTACATGAAGATCCGGAGCACATTGCCTATTCGATATAGCATAACCATGGATCTATTGCCAACTAATTAGGGCTCACCACCTATGTTCGACATCTGAGGATTTTACCTACATATTGAGTCTAGGCGGCTCTAGTACCGTGTGGGCTACTTTCGTTCGTGCGATTGGTGTGGCTCGTGTGCGATCTCACATGAACACGTTCATTAGACCTAGCCTGCCATGCAACAACTTCATGCCTCTATGCTAATTGGTTTCGCCCTGCCTCGGGCTCATCAAGAGTTGATCCAGCTCTTGACTGGTTTATGCAGGGTAGGCCAACACCCTTTTTCATAGTAAATTCCTAGACTAGCGACAAGCTCCACAAACTTAATCAGGTTAGCATACCTGAACTCCAAAGAAGCATCATCCACTATTCACTTGCATGCACCTTTAGAGCACTCTCACACCATTCCGTTCAAACTCGTCAGCATGTTTGATCTTCATTGAGCTCTTTTGCTAAGGTCATAGACTGACACACAATAAGTCCAGGACATTCTCTTCATCCAATATCTTGCACACCCTTTTGCAAGGCACCTTTCATATATTTGCAACTTCAAAGACTGTTGCTCCCCACAAGCCATTATCCACTAAGGTCTGTTGATACCCCTAGGCCAAAGAGGACGTCCATCACCTCGGACATCACTAAGCCATGGAAGGAGCCACAACTCAACTTCCATCCCGAAAGCGGCATCTCGCTCGACTTTCACCCTCAATAGGCGGCTCTTGTTCACTACTAGACAACAAATGACACATCATACGATCTGAAGGAAGGCCCATCCATACATTGGTCCTCATCGTTGCAACTTCAACCACCTTGGCTTCATCAGTTACTAACTTACTATGCATCTTCAGGAAAGAAATAGACTTTCGGCCGCCAAGATCCATAGAAGGCAACACCATACTGTTCGCAACCTATCCCGCTCTAATACCATTTGTTATAAATCACGGAAGCTTTGATGCAGGAGAATATGAATTCAAGAACATAAAGTCAAAGAAATCAATGTAAAGGTGCATGAGGGTTATAATGGTTCGACTAATTATACCTACATCCACGGATGGGAGAGAATCTTCCAATATTCTTGAAAATATAGAGTACAAGACTGAAGTATCAAAGTATTGTGACAACTAGAAAAAAATCATAAAATTACAAAACCCTAGGATGCCCATAACATCAAGATAATACCTCACAAAACTCCCAATCTCTCAAACCCTTATATCTCTACACACATAGAATAGCCAAGCCCATCTCTTTCATATCTTTTTTACCCTCAGACCCATAATATTTATAGTGATAGTCCTAACAAATTTCCTTAATTTATAAGGAAACCTGATATTATAATAATATAATGACCTAAGAATTATCCTATAAAATATTCTTTAGAAATAAGAATTAATACTAATTAGGAATTTGAGACATATTCTAACAAAAAAAAAAAGGAAGTGATGCACTCGTCTATTCAACTGCATCACATTTCATCGTAAGTAATGGTTAGAGTTTTCTAGTCTATGATTAAAAACTTAAGAGGCTTATTCAATAACAGAACAATAATACTTTTAGTTCAGTCAAGAGTAGATATGCAGGACTAGATTTTAGGAATCATTTGGCCTAGGTATCTAGTCAATAACTGAGGCCTCTTTTTTTTTACAATTAGTTGTAACTGATTTGAGTTCCTTCTATACAAGGACTTGCTATGAATAGAAAGATTGTTGATTGTTTTCATATTTACCAGATGGAGTCCTGACAGTAACTCGAATACTAGCCATTTATTTTATTTTTCTGACTTTCTTGTTGCAGCCTTACCAAACTGGTATCAGAGCAAGTTGATCCATGGCAAAAGGTGGACCTCCTACGCGCCTGAAGGACCTAGCTGAGGTTGTTGCCAAGAACGGTTCGATAATCAATCGAATCGAGGGAAGCATGGAAACTTTCATGGTAGATATCCGGAACCAACTCTCTAACTCAGTGAAGGAAGCAGATTTGGGATGACTCAACGTCCCATTCACCACCGAAGCCTAAAATTATACCGTCATCTCCACTACTACAACAGCAAGGGCCTTACATCCATTCCATACGGGGACCAAAAATTGACTTGCCAAAATATGATAGGAAAGAAGAACCTATTGGATGGATTCTACAAGTTGAGCAATATTTTTTATTTTATCAAATTCCTCCTATACAACAATTAATAATTGCTTCTTTCCACCTCAAAGGTGATGCTTTACGGTATTTTAAATGGTTGCAGCATACTGGATCCTTGACAGATTGAGGAGCATTCGTGCTAGCATTAGAGAAACGCTTTAGATAATCTAATTTTGATGATCTAGAAGGGGAACTTTCAAAGTTGCTTCAAACTTCTTTAGTAGCAGCTTATCAAAAGTGATTTGAGACTTTATCAAATCGAGTGGTGGGATTAACGGATGAATTCCTCCTACACTGTTTCATGAGTGGACTCAAAGATGAAATCCGGTATGTGCTAAAACTATTACGTCCAACCTCCCTCACGGAAGCCATTGGACTTACACGCACATAGGAAGCTCACCTTGCTGCACACCGACGCAATTTGAATCAGTCTCGCCCCTACTGTCCACTCGATAATACCACAAAATACGACAACTGTACAAGGATCTTCCTCTTCCAACCAGTTTACTACTCCTCCAATTAAAACCATCTTGAATGAAGCTATAAAAGAACGTAGAGACAAGGGACTCTGTTACTATTGCGATGAGAAATTTTGGCCCAAGCATCACTGCAAAACACAAACCTTGTATATGCTGGTCGGACAAACTTCTTTGGAAGACAATGATATGGATTGTTCTGATAATCAACCATCTTCAATTAACAATGTTCCTGAAATTTCTCTGCATGCTATGACAGGAGCTCCTACACCTCAAACCATGCGAGTTATAGGGCTACTTGGGCATCACACTGTATCCTTCCTCATAGATACCGGCTCTACTCATAATTTTCTGCATCCACATTTAGCGCCAAAAAAAAAAAAAAAAACCGATTTATCAGTAGACACAAAGGATAAGCTTGATGTTATCATGGCTAGTGGTGATAATATTCCGAGTACAGGACGTTGTCCAAAGACTATACTCACCATCCAAGGGACACTTATTTATGTTGACTTTTATCTTCTTCCTTTGGGGGGTTGTGATGCTATGTTAGGAGCACAATGGCTGCAAACTCTAGGTCATATTTTATGGGACTTCCAACGAATGTGGATGCAGTTCACTTATGACGACTAGCCTAGAACAATTGTGGGCAGTTCTTCTACATCGGTAATATATTCCACATCTAATTCACTTACTAAACTGGGAAAAGTTGCTGAACCAAGTTATATTATCTACTCTATAACTGCTTGTGGACCTCACAAGACAACTCTAGAGGGTACAATTCCCTCTTCATTGTAGCCTCTTTTGTAGGAATTTTCTGAAGTCTTCAATAAACCATGCGGTCTTCCACCTTCTCGTTCACATGAACATCACATATATCTCTTCAAGGATGCACAACTAGTCAATGTTCAACCCTCCTATTATCCTTACTTTCAGAAGCAAGAAATTGAACGGTTGATACAAGAGATGTTGAGTGATGGCATTATCTAGCATAGCCACAGTCCTTTTTTTCTTCTGTTCTTTTGGTGAAAAAGAAGGATGGCTCTTAAAGACTATGTGTTGATTATCGATCCTTAAATCAACATACAATTAAGGATCGATTTCACATCCCTGTTGTGGATGAACTACTTGATGAATTAAAAGGAGCTTCCATATTTTCAAAGTTAGATCTTCAAGCTGGTTTCCATCAAATTGGAGTAGCAGCTGTAGATGTTCACAAAACAGCTTTTCAAACTCACGAGGGCCATTATGAGTTTCTTGTAATGCCTTTTGGGCTTACAAACGCCCCTTCCACATTCCAGAGCTTGATGAATCACATGGCTAACATTATTGCATATGTTTATATTAGTTTTCTTTGATGATATTTTAATTTACAGTAAGTCGTTGGAAGAGCATTACTCTCACATATGTACCACACTCCAAATACTTCAACAACACAAGCTTTATGCCAAACAGTCCAAGTGTTCTTTTGAAAATCCTATTGTGCATTACCTTGGGCATGTGATATCCAAAGATGGAGTTTTTGTGGACCAATCCAAAGTGGAATGTATCCTTCATTGGCCAATTCCAAAAACTCTTAAGACTCTAAGAGGATTTTTGGATCTAACAGGCTACTACAGAAAATTTATTCATAATTAGGCTCTTAAACAACCATTCATAACTCCTCAGAAAGGATGCATTTCATTGGAATCTTAATGCAGATACAACTTTCCAAGAGCTGAAGATTGCCATTAGTAACTCCTCGGTCCTATCTCTCCCCGATTTTACAAATCCTTTTATAATAGAATGTAATGCTTCTGGAGTTGGTGTTGGGCTGTCCTCATGCAAGAAGGTCGACCCTTGGCATTCCTTAGTCATGCACTTTCTAAGGCAAAACGGTCCTTGTCGATTTATGACAAAGAACTCTTTGCTTTGGTGATAGCTGTTATAAGTGGCGTCCTTACTTCTTAGGGAGCATATTCAAAGTCTGCACCAAACGCCTTGTCCAGGATTCCAGAATGCTTATCTCTCACTCAAATATTACTAACCTGGTTAGTTCATATACAAAAGGAGCATCACGATTCTCTTGACATTCAACACAAAAAGCAAGCTCTTACTACTGGAAAAATTTCTAGTAAGTATGAAGTTTGACATGGCTTGTTATACTATAAGGAGCGAATCTATTTACCTCCAAATTCTGCAACTAGAGACCTCGTTTTGTAGGAGTTACATACAAGTCCTAGTGGAGGCCATTAAGGCTTCCAACAAACCTTCAAAAGAGTTGCGTGTGACTTTTATTAGCTTGGAATGACATCTTTTATTAAAAAAATTGTAAGAGAATGTGATATTTTCCAACGAAGTAAATCTGAAAATGCTCTTCCAGTTGGGAAAATACAACCACTCCCTATCCCATCACAAGTTTGGACTGACCTAGTAATAGACTTTATTGAAGGCTTGCCAAAGTTTGCAGGGAAGGATACTATTTTCATAGTGGTTGATCTTCTTTCCATGTATGCTCATTTCTTTGCACTTTCCCATCCATTTACTGCAGTCGGCATTGCACGGATATTCTTTGATAATATTTTCAAGCTTCATGGCCTCCCAAAAACCATAGTTAGTGATTGAGATAAAGTGTTTGTTAGCATTTCTTGGCGTGAATTATTTGCACTACAAGGCACTAAGTTACAGTTAAGTTCTGCATACCATCCTCAAACCAACAGTCAATCAGAGGTCATAAATAGATGTCTTGAAAATTTTTGCACTGCTTCACTAGTACTCTTCCCCATGATTAGGCAAATTGGCTAACTTTGGCAGAATACCAATTTTCATTCATCCATAAAGATGAGTCTTTTTGAGCACTTTATGGATATATAACACCAAGACTTCTTTCTTACATTTCGGGTGCAACTCAAATAGTTTTAGTAGATGCCACACTTAAACAAAGAGATCAAATTCTCTCACTTTTAAAGGAAAACTTAGAACAAGCTAAAATCGGATGAAGTGCATGGATGATCAAAAGCAACTAGAACGAGATTTTGAACCTGGTTGTGGGTTTTTTTTTGTGTCTTCAACCTTACAGGTCTGTGGCACATAGAAAATCAATGAAGCTAGCCCCTCATTATTTTGGTCCCTATCAAATCCTCCAACATATAGGGAAGGTGGTGTATAAACTGGATATTCCGACTGATTCTCGAATTCATCCTATTTTCCATGTTGCTTAGTTGAAAAATAAGATAGGAGAAGGAAACATGTCCCAAACAAAATTATTGTTGACTGATGACCAACAAATCCTTATTGCCCTTCCACAATAGCTGTTAGCCACAAGAATGGTGAAAATAGGAAAAAGAAACATCAAGGAGGTCTTGGTGCAATGGGAAGGTTCCACTGCTGCACACACTACATGGCATAGGCTCTTGGACCTAAAGCGTACATATCTGAAACTTGTGGGCAAGGTTCATTACGGGGGGGGGGCATTGATATGAGCATAGACTTTGGCTCAGTCAATATCAAACACTTTGTCTTAGTTAATAACAGAACAATAATATTTTTGGTTCAGTCAAGAGTAGATATGCAGAACTAGTTTTTAGGAGTTGTTTGGTCGAGGTATCTAGTCAATAACCGAGGCCTCTTTTTTTTTTGCATTTAGTTGTAATTGATTTGAGTTCCTTCTATATAGGGACCTGCTATGAAAAAAAAGATTGAATATTATTTTCATATTTACCAGATGGAGTCCTGGCAGTAACTCGAATACTAACCATTTATTTTATTTTTCTGACTTCCTTGTTGCAGCCATACCAATATGATAGACCTAGAATATCAAATCGACGCTCCAAGCCCAATACTAAATATCAAAAATAGAGTTTCTTTTTCCTTTTTTTTTTTTTTTTTAAAGTTCTTTTCACATGAACATTGACCAAGACAATTCCTAATGGTTAGTTAACAGGCCTTAATGAGAGATATGGTTTCCTAAAGACTTAGTGCCTTATGTTTAGCTATTGTGGTTGTCTTGGGTCCATAAAATAAATGTAAAACCCGAGTAAATTTGAATTTTTCCAAAAAATGGCAAAATAGTAAATTGGCGCTATAGTCTGAGTTGCAAACACGAAATTTTAATATCTCGGATGATGAAATGCGCTTTTCCATGAATTTGGGTCGTGCCGTGAAATCTAGTTACCCAGACAAATTTCATTGAATTCCCAGACAATCGGATTTTCACGATTTTCGGGGCGTCGAGTGCCTGGTGGACCCAAAAACGAGATTTTTGAGAAAAATATTGAAAGTGAAAAAAATAAATTAAGTAAAGTTTATTTAAATTAATTTGAACTTAAATCGGGACGAAATAAATTGTTTCGGGGTAGAAACGGATCCGAACAAGTCATGGACACATGGTTTGATGTGGGTCAAGTCTTTAAGACTTAAGTTAAGTAGAAAAAAATCAGATTGGAGGGTGGAGAACTGATTTTTCCTATTGGAGAGAAAATGTTAGAGAGGAAAGGGAGAGAGCTCCAACTTCTCTCTACGATCTACGGAGATCGATTGGTCGGAATTTGTCGAGCCAAAAATGAAAGTTCATTTACTCGACGAGGGCTACGTGTGGGTACTGAAAACACGAGATTTCACTGAGGATTCAAGCGAGGAGTTTAGGAAATCAAAGGTTTCGGGTTTAGGAAGTATCTACGAGACTTCCTAGAGTTTCTTCTACGCTCTAAGAGGTAGAGATTCTTCCTACTTTGGTTTATTTTCCGCTCTAAGGGATGTTTGGTTGTGTGTTTTTTTGGCCTCAAGGGATGTTTGGGTTAAAAAAAAAAATCAGTTTTTATAGCTCCTTAGGGGTTGTTTGGACTGAAAAATCAGTTTTTTACAACTCCTTAGGTGTTGTTTGGTTTGAAAAATCAGGTTTTAGGGCTCCTTAGGGGCTGTTTGGATTGATAATCTGGTACTATAGCTCCTTAGAGGTTGTTTGGGTTGAAAAATCAGGTTTTATGGCTCCTTAGGGGCTGTTTGGCTGAATTTTTGGGCTATGGGAATGCTGCCCTGTTTTGGCCCTATGAAATGTCTAGATTTTGAGATTGATTTTCAGTTGGAAAAAGAAGGAATTTGGACTACTGTTCTTCATGGAATACTGTTAGGCTTTTGAATCACCCAAATAAATCAAGTTATGGTCTAGTTTCCGAGACTGCCACAGGCTACCCTGTTTTGAACCTACATACTGTTCGGATTTTGGGACTTATTTTCGATCGAGCAAAAGAGGGAAATTGAACTAGTGCCCTGCATGGAAATTGTAGCTACATCTAAGAACATGATGTTAGGCCTTTGAATCCTGAGTGGACATTTATAAATCAAGTTGTAAATTAGTTTCGGGGTTCTGGTGCCTGTTTTGACCCTACATATTGTCCAGATTTTGAGACTGATTTTCGATCAGGAAAAAGAGGGAAATTGGACTAGTGTCCTTCATGGAAGTTGTAGATGCATCAGTGAATGTGATGTTAGGCTTTTGAATCACCTAAATTAGACATCTACAACTCAAGTTATGGTCCATTTCATTCCGGGACTGCCCTGACTTAAATTTGTTTAATTGTTTGTGTCAGTTTTAGGACTTGTGGGACTAGTGCTACTATGGGACTGAATTTGGGACTGTTCTCACGTCCTGTTTAGGGTATGATTGAGGCTTATGGACGGCTGGTTTAGTAGCCTGTTTATGGCTTGTCTCGAGGCCATTTTGTGGGCATAGTATTTGTCACACTTGGCCTCGAGGATTAAGTGTGTCATTGGTTGACTAAGTAGTGACTTGTTTGGATATCAGTATGTGTGTTCTAGTGTATTGACATGTGATGGATTTCTATGTGCAAATGGCCATTACATGGCTTGATTGTATGTGTGTCAATGCTTGAATATAGAATGACATGTTGTATGTTGATGTTGATATATGCGTGCATGATATATTGACATAAATGAAATGATGTATGAAAGTCATATGCAGGTGATGTGATTGTCCATGACACTCGGTAATCGGTGTGGAATTGTGTGTCCATATAGCATTCATTATGCATGTGGCATGATATAGCATGCAATGACCCATTGCATTGCATTTATGCATGGGAACATCGCATGATATGGGTGTGATTGCATGGTTATAATCAACACTGTGTTTGGTTTTTGATTGGGTGGGATTGGTACGGTGGGAAAACGTCCAACAGGGTCGCATGATTGTATAAATGAAAATGAAAATATGTGTCGGGTAATAGCAAGCAGGGATGGATACCCCCTCGAGTGAAAGACCTAGTATTTTTGGTTATGCATATGTGTCAAGCGGTAAACGTAAAAAGTGTAGGAAGGCATGTATGAAGCACAGGTGGACAAAAAATTTGCTACCCATAAAAGACACATGGTTTTGAATATAAATGATCATCGAGGTGTAGACTTATCAAAAAAGCACTGTTTAAAAACAAATGAATTTGTTTTTAAAATGATCGTGGATGTAATCCAGGGGTATGGATTTTTATCAACGCAAAGATATTTGGCATTGTGGCGTGGGTCGATGGGACTTTCGGGTGTGATGGGTCGAGTAAGAATCGGGCATAGTACATGGTTGAGTCTCATCTCTCATGGCATGTGGAATTCCAACCTAGGATTGCATAATCTTATTTGGAAAGTGTGAATTGTGGAACATGACCATTGCATGTGCACTTAGGTGACGAGTAGCCCATGTAGGAAGCTTACTCTACTCGGCGTGGCTCACCCTATATGGGAAATATTTCAGGTGCAGGTTATAAGTCTTAAACTCATATATTTTTAATCAATTTTTTTTAGCAGTTTTATATCTATTTTTATGCCGAACTATGGAATATTCACCAACTTTGTGTTTTGCAGGTTTTAATTGAAAAAGGAGATAATTCTAGTAGAGAAGAAGAAAAAAAGTGGCAATTGCAGCATTCTTTGTCGCGACATAGTTTTTGTCGTGAAAAGAATTTGAAGCGAGACCGGAAGAACATGTTGCGACGGCATTGTATGTCATGATAAAGTCAAGGCTGAACTCAAGGCGAAGAATCTGCATCCGCGACAAAGAGTTTTCTATCGCGACATTTTTGAAGAAGAATGTAAAGAAGACTGTTGCGACACTCTTAACTCTGTCGTGACAATGATCAAGGCAAATGACAAAGGAACTTTGTCGCGACAATCCTTATTCTTTCGCAACATCAAAGGCTGAAGATTAGTAGATGAACTCTATCACGATAAAAGAAAGTGCTGTCGAGACAGAAAATGGCAAGAATATAACACAAGTCAGTTGAGACAAGTGTTTTTATGTTGCGACAAAGTTTTCAGCATGGAACCATCTCAAGTAAGAAAAGTCTGTCTCGACAAAGATTATTTCTGTCGCGACAAACAAAACATGAGGGAGGTGAATTCTCTATCGTGACAAGAAGTTGAAGAACAATACAAGAGCCATGGTGACAAAAAAATTCATGTTGCAACATAGTAAAGAATTGAAGGCAGAATCTCTATTGCGACAAAGAATTTTTCTATTGCGACAATAAAAGCGACAGATATTGAATGAGAATTGAGATTAGCCAAGTCAAGTTTGTCGCAACAAAGATTTCTATGTCGCAACAAACAGCTCAGCCAGCTATAAGGGCCTGAGAAGAAAAGTCTGTCGCTAAAAAAGAAAATTCTATCACGATAGAAATTGTTAATGGATCAAAGAAATCTTGTCACGACCCAGAAAACTCTGTCGCGACAAAGTATACAAGCTGAAGAGAAAAATGCTTGTCGCGACAAAGAAAATTATGTTGCGATAGTTTCCAGGAGTAGAAGCGTATAAAAAGCTGGGTGAAACAAATTTTATATCACGACACAAGACATTCTTGTTGCGACAATAACAAGAATGCTGGATTAAAACTATGTCGCGATATTATCAAAGTCTGTCGCGACAGAATCCAAGAAAAAAGTTCAGAGAACAGGTCACGATAGAAAACTGCAAGCTGCGATAGAAGCTTGCGACAAAGATTGAAGACTCTGTTACGACATAACTTTCTATGTCGTGACACAACAACCAATTTGGGCTAGAAATTTAGGGATCCACAACACTATCTTGAAGTGCGGCCCAACATTGGAAAGTCTATAAATAGACGCATCTAGGGCACTGTGCGCAGCTTCCACAATTCCAGGACTTTTGGGTAGTTGAAGACACTCTTTATATTACTTTTCTTTTAATTTTCTTTTATGTCCGTTTTAGTAGATTTAGTTTGAGCGTAGTTTTTAGTTAGTTTTCTTCTTTTGATTTTCCGGAGTTGAGTAATGAACTATAAAGCAGCTTCGAGCTGGAATTTCTTATTAAAATTTCTCTTTCATTACTGTTTCAAATAAAATGGAGTTTAGAAAATTTCTGGATTTCAATTATTTTAGTTTGTTTACACTTTCAGTGAATTTTCCTAATCAGTTAGTCACTAATATGAGTGAACCAATTTTGAAGGGTTGAGCTCTCTTTAGGAATGGGTCGATGATGATAGTCATTTTTCTGCACAAAGCGAAAGAACTCCTTAGTTAGAATTCTTGAATTTATTTGATTTGATATTATTTTTGAACATAATTGTTCTCAATACTAGTACCGTGTACCCAAGTAAAGTATTATATTTCGCTATGATTTCTAGGATGTCCTTTATGTGACATAGAGATGGAGAATCTCGAGGGTAGAAAGCAGTTCTTTGTGGGTATGGCAGACTAATACTTTGGAACTAATGAACTTTGAAAGGTTACTCAGATAAATCACTAACTTACTCATGGTTTGAGGATAGTTTGTTGAAGTATCAATTTAATCACTTAAAGGTGTCTCCTCTCTTTGATGAAAGGATTCTGATCCCGTGTTAGCAAAAATCTAATCAAGGAGATGGAGAATTTCATCAGTATTGAAGGATGAGGTTCCATTCAAATTGGAGAAGGCTTGTAATATCCTATCTATGGGGGAAAGAATTCTCCAGTCCTAAGATTTGGGTGTGAAGTACTGAAAAGGAAAAATACTCAAATCTTTGAAAGAGGATTATATCTAACAAGTAGCTGGTTAAATTCATGAGTCAGACATGAACATGAATCTCTAATTAGTGAAAGGTATGGTTGAGGGAGAAATCCAAACTATACCACAATGCATCTTTGACAAACTCAGCTTTCCAACTTATGGCTTAGCTAACATTCAAAATGATGCAGAAATTGACAATTATTCTTTGATCTATGTCCTAGTGTTGTCTCACTCAGTGAACTCTCAACTCCATTCTTATTAATATTTTATGTACACTAGTAAAAATTACTTTAGTATTATTTTATTCGTTTTCCAATCATCTTAATATTGAGGTTCAAATAATAAGGATCTTGAGTAGTTGGGGTAGTTGGTTTTATGATTTATCCTCAATCCTAGTGGGAACGATATCTTGGACTTAATGAAAATCCACTTTTATTACTTATACGATATGTGCACTTGCAGTGATTAAGACCAATCAAAATCTTTAATGAATCTAGTTTACAAAAAAAATGACAAACCCATATTTTCATCACATTTTGGTTAACAAGTTTTTGGTGTCGTTGCTGGGGATTAGACAGTCATAACTTTGTTTGAACAATTTGGTCTATAAAAAAAAAAGGTCCAACAAGTTTTTGGCACCGTTGCCGGGGATTAGATAATAGTCCTTGGTAGCAGTTCCATAAATTTGTATATATATATATATATATATATATATATATATGATCTTGTTTGTCCCTTTGGTCTATCTACATCAAAAAATGGTCTAACAAGTTTTTGGCACCATTATCGAGGATAGATGATTGATGAGATTTAAGGTCGATATTGACAAATATGAAATTACTAATTTTGACATTTTTCTTTATTTTTTCTTTATTTTATCATAATTTGAAAATCCTAGAGCACTTGATTTTAAGGTATTGGCGAGTTAATGCTCTTAGAAAATTTTCTTTTGAGCTTAAATGAAGATAATTGTTTCCCACAAATTTCATTTGATCTCAGTGTGTTTTTATTTCAGGAAAACAGTAAATGCATAGAAAACTAGAAGCATATCTGGTGCCCTTAGATACAGAAATAGAAAGAACACTGAGAAATATGAGGAGGAAGATTACAAGTGTAGAATCTAGAAGTATGGAAGTAGAAAGAGAGAGAGCGATTGCAAAGCTATTTCTATAAGAAGAAGAAATAGAAAGACCTCAAAGGCAAATGACTGTAGAGTTTTGGATGCCTTCTATTCAAGATGAATATTTTGCTGTAAGACAAACTGCCATAGAAGCGAATAATTTTGAACTGAAGCCAACCTTGATCACCATGGTATAACAACACCGGTTCTTGGTCATCGCTGCCAAAGACCCCTGATAGGCATATGGGAAGATTCATGAGGATGGCGTCTGATCAAGTTAAATAAGGTGAAACTAGAAGTGATCAGGCTGTAGCTCTTTCCTTTCTCACTGAGAGATGTGGTAGTAACTTGGTTTGAGTCACTGCCTATTGGATCGGTGACAAATTGGGAAGAATTGGTAGAAGCCTATATGGGCAGATTCTTCCCTCTAGCCTTGACGTTTGAAAGAAGAGGAGAGATTATAGTCTTCAAGCAGGGGGAGGATGAAAGTGTTTACAACGCATAGGAGAGATTTAAGATACTACTCAAAAGATGTCCTATGCATGGAATAGATCTGAACACTCGAGATGGATATGCCTATCATTTCATTAATTATGCCTCAAATGGCATAGTGAAACCTTCTTTGTGGGCCTTTCAAAGAAGTGCGAGGCGAGACGGCTAGTGAAGATCTTGCCAAATGCAACTACTATAAGCTCCATGTTAACCAAAATAACGTGTATGCTCATAAGAAAAATAGTTTTGTCACTGAACTCATTTAAAGATTTAGTTTGGTCTTAAAAGCGCAGAAGTGCTACAGTCATTTTAAGTAATAAAGTGGACTGTAAGTCGAGATACTCGTTCCCACGAGAGATTGAAAAGAATTTAAATTTAACTACCTAACTATAAGTTCTACACTATTTGAACGTCCATTTCAGAGAAATTTCAGTAACCTAAATAAGAATTCTAATATCTGGAATTCTACATCTAAAATAAAGGGAAAAATTAAAATCCTAAATATAAATTGGACTGAAATTGGACCTTTGAGTTCCTTTCTTTGTGAAATTATCAATTCACTGCATCTTAATCTAATTCTATTTTTCTCCACAGTTAGATGCTGAATTTATTAAGAGGCAAGATAATTATGGTTTTGATTTCTCCCTCTAACCATTTCTTTCACTTGAGTAGAGATTCATGTTACGTAGCAACCCCTTAGCCCGTCAGAGCCCGGTTGGTGCATCGGTCGAAATCTCGAGAGGATGCTGGAGTAGAAACCATTAATGAATCCGTTTATCAAATACATTTCATTAATGCAAGAATTTTCCTTCTCAAACCTTTGCGGAAGCAGTTTCAATTTGGGGCAAGCCAATAAACATTTACAAATTCAATGCAATTCCTTTACAAAATATACATTTACCCAAAAAATGGCATTTTACGTCGTTTACATCATAATATCCAAAAATCGTATTCAAATATAGGTACAAAAATAATTTCGGAAATGAACTCCCTTTTGTTTACAAAACAATATTATGTTAAAAAAAATGGTGAGGATGCATGTGACGGAGCATACTCCGTGAACTTTCTGGATGACTCTGAGCTCCTCGACCTCGAGTTCGCTTTTGATCACTGTCTACCACTCGGTACCTGCGCATTGATAAAACAATACGCTAAGCATTTTCATGCTTAATGGTTCCTCTGATTCTCTATTCCATTTCAGTTCAATACGAATCATGCCATTTATCAAAATAATGCCTTTATACAATGACTATGTGTAATGTAAAAGATACTTATACAAATACACTTTTCAAATCATTTTTTTTTGGCTTTTCGGTTTGCGATTTCACATATGACTATAGAGTCAACATTCACGACAGATTCAGTTGGTGAATCCTATCTTGTTTGTCATTTAGTAGCAATGTGATTTCACATTCAATATTATAATCTCACATATGACTAAGGAAGTCAACATTCACGACAGATTCAGTTGGTGAATCCTATCCTGTCTGTCATTCAGTAGCAATGTGATTTCACATTCAATATTACAATTTCACATATGACTATAGAAATTAACATTCACGACAGATTTAGTTGGTGAATCCTGCCCTGTTTGTCATTCAGTAGTAATGTGATTTGCATTGAACAAATACGATTACCTTCATGACGAATTCAGTAGGTGAATCCCGTCATGTTGGTAATTCAATAATACATTTCAAATCAATTTACTCACATGAAATAAATTCACTTATAATTCAAATACATGTGCATATGTAGATATTTGACAAACATTTCGAATACTAATAATTCAAATCAACATATATAGAACTTGAAATGGAAATTGAGTCACCCAGAACAAACCAATTTATCGATCCCTTATCTCTTTCGATACCAGTCCTAGGTCAGGTTGTCGTCTTCACCCACACCTAGTCAAATACAAATTCTCCACTCTTAGTGGTTGAACAAATCCTACTAAATGAAGCTTCGCCTCGGCGGCAAGGTACGGTACCTTTTTCACTTAGTTCCATTCTTTTTTGAACCCCCATTAATAATTTATTAGGGTCCTTAAACTATCGGTGTACAAATACGAGACTTTCGGAACAAAATCCGAAAATTTTGCCTTTGTGAAAGATAGTGTGTCTGTAGCGAGTAGCACAACTTCTGTTGTAGCGTAGGCGAGAGATCTTTGGCCCAGCTTCTTGCCAGTGAGGCAACCACTAGCTGCGGTGTAGAGCATCTTTGCGCGAGGTGCCTTTGATGGCAAGGGGCTGTTTTTGCCGATTTTCTCTTTGCTCCTTTTTGCGATTTTCTCCAAAAATTACTCAAAAACCCAAAAAAAATTATGGAAAACTCTCCCAAAGGCATTTTAATATCATCCTAAACCAACCATGAGCAAAACCCTTGGATGGATTAGGGTTTTTCTAACCCAAACTTCATTTAAAGTAATCTAGGGTTTGTTTCTTACCTTAAAATCCTTTTGAATCTCCTTCAACCAAGATGCTTGATCATTTAGAAGCAATGAATGGGAAGAAATCACACCAAAATCACTTCTTCTCCAAGCCCTAGCCTCTTTCTCTCTCAAAATCCCCAAATGTGTTTTTGCTCCAATGAGCATTCTAACACCAAAAATGCCTTAAGTCATGTTTTCACCCTAAGGCCATGTTTGGCTTGTTCATTAAATACATTTCTTATTTTTCTCCCTTTTGGTCTTCATTTCACTTTCATTTATCATTTAATTCACTTTTTCATTTAAACTTATTCTATTCTTGACCCTTAGGTCCTTATTTCTAATTTCCAATTGCCATTTTCACTTGAGTTTATTTCGGGTTCCATCATGATTTCTCCTTCATATAATATAATCATATTCACTCACCATTACCTATTCTATTCACGATTTAACAATTTATCGAGTTTTCCTTAAAAAACCCGAGTTGGCTTGATTCTCTGGAATATATAATAAAATTATTGAAATTCTAGGAATTTTGGGCGTTACATGTTCATTTATGAATCATGATTCTAATCAATTACTTAATTAGAATTTCTCTATGAATCTGGGTATTTTCTTTTCCAATACTTCATACCCTTTTCTTATGACTGTAGATTTCTTGCTTCCCAAGACAGGGCCATTTCTAGATTTCTACAAAATGAATGATGTCTCATCCTTAAGATCTTAAAGAGTTTTCCCTTTCCTTGATTATATCTCATGCTAACACAGGATCAAGATCATTCCTCCAAACCAAGGAGAGATATCTAATTTATTAAATTGATAGATCATTCAACCCTTCTCAAACCATGAGTAAATTGAGGATTTATCTAAGTAACCTTTCAGAGCTCATTAGTTCTTCAATATTAGTCTAACCCCCAAGTAACTGATCTATGCTCTCAGGAATCTCCTTCTCTGTGTCACTCAGAGGGCCTCCTGGAAATCAGAGCCAGATAATAGTCCTTTCATGGGTATTAGTTACTAATATTGGGAATAATTTACTTCATGAACATCACCATTCAAATAAATTCAAAATTCTCAACTCAGGAAATTTCCCTCCAATTGTGTAGAAAAGACCATAACTAACATAGTCTTTCAGCGAAGTTGTTTCAGTGGATTACAGTAAACCTTAAATGCGTCGGAAAATTACAAATGTAAGCGCGATCAACTAAAAAATGATTTCCAGCTTTTGTCTGGATTTCATTGAATTCAAATAGTAATCGTAAATGAATTTCATCAATTAAATTCAACTTCAAAACTTCTGAACAATTCACTGTTTCAGATCCAATACACAAATTAAAAATCCTACGCTAAATCTAATATTCGAAGAAAAGAAAATAAGAAAAGAAAAGAAAATATAATACAAAGAGTCCTCGCTCCCGAATTACTCTAGTTCGTGAAATGTTGATTGCATCGCTTTCCTCATTCGTTTCTAATTATAGAGCCCTAGAAGTTTAGGCCCTAAACTTGGGTTGCCTTCTCTGTCGTGACCTGAAAGTCTTGTCGTGGCGGGATTTTCAATCTTTAATGCAATTCTTTATTGTAGCACTGATAGTCAGTCGCGACACATTCCTTGTGCTCCTAGCTTGGATTTAGTTCGCGACAAAGTTTTCTTGGTGTGACGGCGACCTGTCTTGACTTTTTCAATTTGGTGTCGCGACCTGAAATTTTATGTCGCAATAATATTTTTGTTTTGGCTCTTGTTGTTTTTCCAATCAGTTTGTTGCAACATAAAACTTCTTGTTGCTCCAATTCCCTGTCGCGACCCATTTTTCTTGTCGTGACCTAGCCTTGTTGTGCCTTCGTCTTATCTCTTTTTGAAAAACACTGTTTCTTGTATTATAGGAATTCTTATCGCGACCCAGGAAATCTATTGCGATAGAGTTCTATTGCCACTTAATCTGATTCCTTGTTGCAGCTTCATTTGGATGTTGTGACATGGCCTCTTGGTGTTGTCATTGTTTGCTGTTGCAACCCAGTTTGTTATATCGCGAACAGGATTTTTTTTATATTCTGCTGATCTTTGTGTCGCGACTTAGTTTGTTATGTCGCGACCAGACTCATCCTCCCTGTGTTGGAATCTTTGTTGCGACAAAGAAAAGTCTGTTGTGACCTTGTTTTCTAGTGTTCAACTTATTTCTATGTCGCGACCTAAAAATCCCTATCGCAACATGAAACATCCCTTCAGCTTGAATTAGGTCTCAACATTGGAATCTTTTGTTGCGACCAGGTCAGCTCACCAACCAAGCCTCACATGTCGCGACCTTCTTTATCTTGTCGCGATAGAGGTCTTCTTTTTCAGTGTCGCGACATGCATTACCTTGTCATGACAGATGCCTCTCTTCGAAATCTTCTTCTGTCCTAACAGGCTTTTCCTATGTTTCACTAATCATTGTCGCAACTCAAGATGGTTCTATCGCGACAGAGCCTGCCTTCTATGCATCATTATGTTGCAACATAAACTATTTTTATTCTAGTTGATTTGTTATGTTTTTCCTATTTTATGTCGCGACACGCTATCTTTTGTCTCAATAAAGCTCATTGGTCAATATTCAGACTTTTGTGTTGCAATGCAAATAATATTGTTGCGACACAGTTCTTTTGCCATTTGCTTGGAAGTTTGTTGTGACACACAAAACTGTGTCGCGACATAGACTGCTACAATTGCTCTTTTTCTCTTCTTTCTTGCTGGAATTTTCTCATTTTTGAATTAAAACCTACAAAACACAAAGTGGATAAATACTCCATAATTTTTCATTAAAACAGATCTGAACATACTAAAAATAGGCCAGAAAAATGGATTAAAAATAGATGAGTTTAAGACCCATCACTCCATCTAAAGCTAGGAGCGACGTGGCCCAAAAGGGAGTGGTGTAATCAAGCTAATCGAATGGCGCCATTGAAGCAAATTTGGATGCATTGATGAAAAAGATAGGCAACAATGAAAGAAGAATGTATACTACACTAGAAGTGGGGACAGTAGATGAAGGGGAGAGAAGAAAGAGTGCTGAAGAGGGATCAAACCATGAGGGTTCTTACCAAGTTGAGGAGGCCGCAGTGCCTCAGTACCCGATAGGAGCTACACTTTCGAGCCCGACCTCGACTTGCCCACTTTCGGTACACACCGGCCTTAGGAACCGAGGAGCTTCTTATGGAGGAGGAGCCTGACAAGATTCGAACTTGGACGGGGTATAACAATATCATGCCTCCTCGGGTTCCAACAGCATGACGACGGCGGTAGTAGGACAAAGAGCATAAAATCAGGGTCAGAGGAGATCTAATTCCTTGAGGACCAAATGCTTACTTTCATGAGAGAAAATAAGAGGCTGCTGAACATACATGAGCAGAAGTTTGCTGAGCTAGTAGAATTCCAAGTAAACACAATGGTGTTTTAGGCCAATACCAACGCCTCTTTGAAGAATCTGGAGACTCAGGTAAGGTAGCTAGCCTTAGCCGTACAAAATCGACGGATGTTCTGAGTGACCTGAGGAAGAATCCAAAGGGCGCATGGCTATAACTCTAGAAGTGCGGCGGAAGGGAGAGTTAGAAAATAAGGACAACGAGGAAGAAACATGCGAAATTGGAGAAGAAATTAAAGCGACACATTTAGAAGCTGTGAAGATATAAAACAATGCGGCCAAAAGAGCAGCAAGTGGAAAAAGGATATATAGGAAAAAGGGAAGAGGTTAAAGCTTATAATCCTCAAGTTCCATTCCCTCGGAAATTTACTTGAAGGAAAAGGATTTGAAGAGCAATTCTCTAGAGATTCTTGAACATGTTAGAATATAGAATCGATATCTTCCTGGAGGGCATTGACTCAAAATGCCTCATTATCTGAAATTCGCAGAAAGATATATTGACGAAAAGATTGTTGAAGAGGATGAGTAGGCCTAACAGCAACCTACAACTTAGTGATTCGGAAGTCGTTACCAGAGAAAATGCAAGATCGAGGCAGCTTCACTATACCCTATAAAATTGGGCAAGCTGATATTGGAAAGGCACCATGCGATTATGGAGCTGACATATCGACTTGATGCTAGCTATTACGTGGTTAAAAGACTAAGTTTGGGAACATTTTACAGCCATGCCTTGCGAGATGGTAGACAAACATTGGCCCATCCTGAAGGCATTCTAGAAGATGTGCTAATTAGAGTGGGAAAATTCATTTTCTCAGTGGACTTTGTAGTTATTGATATAAAGAAGACAAATAAGTCCCATTTACATTAGGAAGACCTTTCAGCAACGAGAGTAACATTCGATGTGAAAGGAGAATTGACTCTGGGTTGGAGATGATCAGTGCACTTCAATCTCAATCACGGCCAAACAACTTGAATTTATTAATCTTTGGGTGTGATAGTGTAGAAACAAAAATTCTACTCCAGGTTATGGTGATCGATGATTATGTTTTAAGTGTTGTGAATCGAGAATGAGATGAATTTCCAGTATCTTTAGCACCTTGAAGTTGAATTTTTGAACTCCAATTTTAAATTAAAATAGGCAACACTCAGTGTTGAAGAAAATAGTGCAGAAAAATCTAGCAATTATATAGAGGAAGCTGTTCAAGAAAATATGAGCTTAGAAGGATTGATTCTAAAGGAATTGCCTGAACATTTGAAGTATGCTTTCTTGCAACAAGAACAAGCCAAGCCAGTCATCATTTTAGCTGGATTGACTGAGCTAGAAGAGCAAAAACTGTTGGAAATTCTCAGAAATACAAGGAAGCAATAGCTTGGTCTATAGAAGATTTGAAAGGAATCAGTCATTCTATCATATGCACAAGATCCTGTTGGATGAAAATGCTCAAACCTATATAGAACATCAGAGAAGGTTGAATCCAGTAATGAAAGAAGTAGTCAAAAAAGAAGTATTGAAATGGCTAAATGCAGGCTTCATATATGCAATTTTAAGAGCGTACTTGGAAGAACCAGTTCATGTGGTTCCAAAGAAGGAGGATTCAACGTGATCGAGAAATGAGAAGAATGAATTGATTCCCTCACGAAAGAGACTATGATAGGATGGAGAGTGCAGTATATGAACTAGAAACTAAACACTTTGCTACCGGAAATGACCATTATCCTCTGCAGCTAATTGACTATATCTTTGGACCGGGTTAATTAGGGACTCCATTCTTGTTTTCTTGATGGATATTTTGGTTATAACCAGATTGCTATAGCCCCAAAGGATCAGGAGAAAACTATATTGACATGTCCTTATGGAACCTTTGCTTTTAGAAGGATGCCTTTTAGATTATGTAATGCTCCTGCCACCTTTCAAAGGTGTATGATGTTTATATTTTCTGATTTGGTGGAAAAGGCTATGGAAATCTTTATGGATGACTTCTCAGTATATGGATCTAGTTTTAAGAATTGTTTGGAAAATTTAGAAACAGTACTTCAGAGGTGTCAAGACAAAAATCTAGCTTTAAATTGGGAAAAATGTCATTTCATGGTAACAGAAGGTATTGTCTTAGGACAAGTTTCTGAATGGTTGAATGAGATGAAAGAGTTGCTATGATAAAAACTCTGCACCTCACAATGATCGAGGGATAATAATCTTCCTTGGACATGCTGGTTTTTACAGAAGATTCATAAAGGACTTCTCAAAAATCTCTAGACCATTATGTAGACTGCTGGAAAAAGAAGAAAATTTTAATTTTAATGAATCACGCAGATCTGCATTTAAGAAATTAAATCTAGTTTAGTGGCGGCTACCATCATGTTGGTGGTCGGGATGAATCATCGTGCATTTGATTTAATTCGGTGTCTTTATAAGCTAAAATCATGATTCACAGTCTTTTCATTAATGTTGTGCTAATCCCTCATATTATATTGTTCTATAGGGCCTTAGCGTCACCCAGAATAAAAGGGAGGTAAAGGCAGAGAAAAAACGAAACGAAGAAGAAATAGAGCGGACGTCAAAATGCTGCGGTACGCAGTGGCGAAGAACCCTCGCGCGGCGTAGCCTTTGCCTTGATGAAGACCCCCTTTCTCAGCGAGACACGGAGACCCCGAGTTTAAAGGGTCTCGGCTTCTGCGTGATCAAGCAACCTTCGCCGTAGCATAGCGAGGCACCTCAAAGCGAGGCGAAGAACCTAATTTTCTAGGCCATTGATGGGCAGTGTTACGAGGTATAAAAGGGAAGTAATTTGGCCGAGAAGATTAGATCTACAAGGAAGAGGAAGGAGATGGAGATCAATGAGATGGATTCGGAAAGATCAGCGAGACAAGTTTTTATAGTTCTTTCCTCGACTGCTTCATGATTCGAATCAGATCGATACGTAATAGATAATATGATGAACTAATTCTTTTCTCTAGAGGTTTTTGCCAACCTAGCAAAGTTTGATGGATTGATTTTTAGTTTTGACTTATTTGAATATTAATATGGTATATGTTTGCTTTAATTACGGATTTAATTACATGTTATTGTTTGGCCCAACCGTGACATGCTAAAGTAGGAGTTTGAGATCGAAGATGACTTCTAAGGACATGGTTAAGCAACACTTAGTTAGTCGAAGAAACGGGATATTCAGAGGCTGCAAGTGTGGCACAGGTTTATTTAAATGTTTGGTCGAGGGTTGAGGTAGAGATGCAATACATCACCCTAGCGAGATAGGCAAATATATCTGAGAGAGAATATCTTGGAAAGATCGACCCTTGACATAACTCATATGAATATAATAAGAGGCATGAGTGAGTTGACATCTATTAAGTGTGGTAGGAGACGGCAAAACCCTAGGTTCTCATCATCAATATAATTCCAATACATCTAATTTTAAGTTTTGTTAATGCTAGTAATTTAGTTGTAATGCGGCACAGGATTAGATCCAAATTTTATCGAAGTCAAATAAATCATTAGTTAACATGCTTCTCTTGAGGAACGACACTTGACTAACAACTACACTAAGTCAACTCCGGCGCGTATACTTTGCGCACACCAGGTTTACGTTTCTACTAATGTTTACACACTCACACTATCATTTGTCATTGGCTTTGGGGAGCAATGATTTTGAATTTATATGTGATGCCAGTGATTATGCAATGGGAGCTATATTGGGAAAAAGAACTGAAAAGATATTCAAGGCCAATACTATGCGATAAAACCTTCAATGAAGCCTGAGAACTACAACACTTACAAAGGAATAAATGTTAGTAATGGTGTTTACTTATGAAAAATTTAGGCCTTACATGTTAGGGTCGATGTTATAATACACATGATCATGCTTTAATTAAATATCTAATGGCAAAGAAGGAGGCCCGAACTAAGAATGATTAGATGGGTATTACTCTGCGAAGAGTTTTATCACGGAGATCAAAGATAAAAGGGTATGAAGCAATGTGATAGGCGATCACTTATCTAGATTGGAACCCAATTTGCTTGAAAGAAAGGGAGTGAAATAACATGGAAAAATATTCACGATGGGCGGCTATTTTTGTTAGTAGTCAGTACTTTGGTATCTTGACATTGTCAGTCGCAATTTGTGGAGTTGTCTTGCTTTGAGTTGACTACCACGAGAGAAGAAAATTGAGAATGATTGTAGATTTTATATTTGGGATGACTACTACTTTTTAGAAAACTGAGCAAATATGATGATTGGGAGTGAGGATTCAGATAACGAGTAAAATTAGGTATTATGGAAAAGGTCATGCATCATCATATGGAAGACCTTAACTGCATGAGATAAAACAACCCCGAATTCTCCCGATCAGGTTTTATTTGGCCTACTCTATTCAAATACTGTTTTGAATGGATAAAACATTGTGATGCTTGTCGGAGAATGGGCAATATAAAGCGAGGAAGGGAAATGGGAAATGCCCACTGCGAGGAATTTTGTGTGATGCGATTTTTTATGTATGGGATGAAGACTTCTGTGGGACCTTTCCATAATCATTTGGGAATATATACATTCTCCCTAGCGTGAATTTATGTATCCAAATAGGTGGAAGCAATAGCTTGTCCAAAATGATGCCATAGCAGTGGTTTGGGTTCCCTCTGAAAAAATATGATGCGGCGAGATTTGGAGCCACCACATGCAATCATAAGTGATGAGGAAACCATTTTACCGTAAAGTTTTGCAAAACTCATGAGTAGATATGGAATCAAACATATGATGGAATTAGCTTATCACCCTCAGTCAAATGGGCAAGCTGAAATTTCCAATAGGAAGATTAAGAAAATTCTGGAGAAAAAAGTGAATACAAGAAGAAAGGATTGGTCTATAAAGTTAGATGATGCATTGTGGGCCTATATAACTGCTTACAAAACTCCCATTGGAATGTCCCCATACAAAATTGTTTTTGGAAAACCTTGTCATCTCCCTTTAGAACTGGAATACAAAGATATGTGGGTCATCAAAATTGGTGTGATTTCAATTTGCTTAGAGGAAAGAGATTACTCCGAATGAATAGGCTGGAAGAGTTGAGAAATGGAAACATATGATACCAAAATTTACAAGGAAAAGACAAAGTGACGTGATCAAAACATTATGAGGGAATTCAAGAGCGGGAGAACAAATCCTCTTATAAAATTTTAGGCTTAAGCTATTTCGAGAGTGAAGTGAAATGGAGTAATCCTTACAGTGGTAACAAATTACACCCTTTGGAGCAATAAGCGTAACGCCTCGAATCCGGGGTCACTTTTTTTAAGCGGTGTCCATGAGCGGTGTTCATGAGCGATTGTATCTCTGACGGTAGATCAAGCGGTGCAACGTTACTTGTCATCCCAGATAGGCGCTGCTGCGTATGCGCCCGAGGGGCATTGCGAGCTGCTTTGCTCACGTTGGGCATGTCGTGTGCGTTGGTGCGCATGCGGCACATGATATGTATTGCGCGCCTTCCAGGCGCCTATTGTGTCAGTTTGTGCGGTGAAAATCTTACGTCGCGGCGAAACTCCTCCACTCTGATGGCCAACCATGTAGGTAATGAGGAATTTCCTAACTTCGAGACAAAGCCTATGGGCTCGGCGACCTGTATCGCGACTGCTTGATTCATCGCGATAGGAAAATCCGCCCACAGGTAACTCTACATCTCGCATCATGAAAGCTCGTCGGCAGAGGACCCGATCCACAGCCGGAGTCTCTATTGCGACAAGAAATTTTCTCGCCCAGCCTGAAGTCCCTTTCCCCGGGCCACACTCTGTCGCACCTTGCATCCTCCCCATCGCGACACGGTCGACGGAGAACCATAGCGATCGTAGCAGAAAACCAGGTTGCGATAGTCTCCAAGGCCTAAACCTGAGAACTCTGTCGCTACATGAAGAAAACTATGTTGCGACCCTAGGATACCCCGGCCTAGACGAGCACAGCCATAACCACAGGAAACCCACTATCGCGACAATTTGGGGAAAACTCTGTCACGACAAAGAATTCTTTGTCGTGACCAAAGCCTAAAAATGGGCAGTAGCCCTCTTCCTTTTCCCTTCTTGTACTTCCTGCTCTATACTTATCCCACACGCAGTATTAAATCTAGGAAAACCATTCGACACCATATGGAACATATCAAAATAAGTTTTATTAAACTTACCAGCATTACAAGCTAGATCATTATCTAGAAAATCACAAAACCAGGAAAATAAGCCAGTCGGCCTTCTTCTTCCAGCGCCCTAGTCTTAGATGAGTTACTTCACCTGAGGGACTTCGAGATCTAAATTCCCTTTGGGTGGGGCCTCCCAATGCGCGAGTTTCTCAACTCCTACCGTCTCCTCAAGGGTAAAATATGAAAAGGGATATAAGAAGGGGGTGAGCACGAAACTCTGTAGGAGAAATCTTCCCAAACTCTAATAGGTTTGAAAAATGTATAAGAAAGCAGTGGTATCATTTACTTTTAACGCCGCGTAGATATCGCTTTACATAAAACAAGGCCTTTTCAAACAAATCTCGGGTTTATACAAACAACATGATTAAATGTACAAGCAAGCAGCGTAAACAAAGTATAAACGAGTTTCACGATACAATTTCCAAAGCGCATTCATTTTGGTAGGCGGCATGTGTAAAGCGCCTCCACCCTCCCCCTCAAGGTTCTCTTTGACAGGTAGCATACTTAACGGTAACCTCTACCCCCCTTTAAATCTTATCTTTGTTACGAAGCATGCTTGCAGAGAACCTGCCGAGCATGGCGAGCATCCTTGCGAAGGCTTTCTCACTCTTCTTAGTGGTATTTCTCAAGCATCCTTACCGAGGAACCTCTTGAGCACGAATTGAGCATCCTTCCAAGGAACCTCTCCTTTTTCCTAATGGTATTTCTCAAGCATCCATACTGGGAACCTCTCATTTTTCCTAGTGGTATTTCTCAAGCATCCTTCTGAGGAACCTCTGAAACGCAGATTGAGCATCCTTCAAGGAACCTCTCATTGTAGTCATATAACAAAACCCTTAAGTACATATCCTATCCAAAATGAGTCTTGAATCCATGAATTAAAATCCCGATTTTACAAACAATTCTTCCCCAGAAACCCACAGTTCATTTGCAGGCGGTTCAATCAACAATTAGGAAAATCTACGAGAGATCGCGCTACTTTATTTTGCTACTCGACACAAATCACTATGATTTATAAATCCATCACAGATAAACACATTCAGAAGGAAATCCATCACATTCCAGATACTAGGATTTTTAAACCAAAAGTTTCTTGGGCATTAAGCTAACTGTGCAAACATGTAATATTTGCAAAGACTAAGAAGAATGGTTTCCTATCCTTAAATGCTTATAGCATTTATAACCCAAGCGATACATATATAAATACCTTAACCTCAAAAATGTAAGTGAATGGGAGAAATCCTACCTTAAATCCTTGGTTTGTATGGGGATCTTGAGCTTTGATCACGAATCTACCCTTTGATCTTCTAGTTCGCCCTTCCTTTCCTCCTCTCACAGCCAGTCCTTATGGTTCGAGGGTGTGGGATGAGAGTGAAGTGAAGAAAAACCAAGAAGATGAAGTAAAATGGGATTTTAACCAGTACCTTGATTATACTATTCATGGATATTTTGGTTCTAAATTACGGTTTGCCCATCATCTCGATTTGATCTATATGACTACCTTAGAATTATTTTAGTTAAATTCATTTTTAATGTTATTTTAACCTAAAAATATTTAGTTTTATGATTTATTATCCATTTCATACTTATTATTCTTATAATATTATTTAGGAGGTAAAGGAAGACGTTAATTGCAAACAAAACTAATTGGACGATTCTTAATAGTTTAAACATGTGGGGGTTTGCAATTCACCCCCCTTAAAGAAAGTTTCGTCCTCGAAAATTACCTTTAGTAGCGAATAAGTGCGGATACTTCTCTCGTATTTCTAGCTCTGGTTCCCAAGTAGCTTCTTCCACTCCGTGGTGTTGCCACAAAACCTTCACCAATCGGATCCTTACCGGTTTTTCTTCATATGTTACCCCATCTTGGATTTCTATATCTTCCAAATTTACGATCGGCATGGCATCCGATTGACACTTCCCTCGACTATCGATAAATTGAAACCGTCGTACCCAGTTACTGAGAAGCGGTGTATGGCCCGATGCGCTGCCTTACCCTCCACGCTGATTACTTCGATGGCCTTGTATATCAACGGCACTAACACCACTTTTTGGATCTAAACCTCCCTTTTTGGAACGGCACTTTGAGAATACATAATCCCCTATTGGAATTCGAGGTCTTGATCGTCGATCGCGCGGCACTACGTCTGCACCCGTCGCGTAGCCTCTCAGGATGGAGTTGGATCTTTTTTTCGTAGTTTCTGAACAATTTCGGCTGACGATTACTCTCGCCTGCTTCTTGACACATTGGTGATCGACATGGCCTTCCATACAATGCCTCATAAGGTGCCATCCCAATACTTGCCTGATAGCTGTTGTTGTACACAAATTCTACGGCAAATGGTTACTCCAGCTTCCTTTGAAGTCCAACACGCAAGCACGTAACATGTCTTCCACAATCTGTATTACTCTTTAGGATTGGCCATCCGTTTAGGGGGTAAAAGCGGTGCTGAAATGTAGCTCTGTCCTCATCGCTTGCTATAGGCACACCCAGCCGTGCTATGACAAGAATCATGATGCGATAGAGTGGAACTTAGTGCAACCTAAAATCTCACGGATATAGAGGCGCATAAAGTCTCAATTGTGTATGGTCTTCATACCGAAATGAGCGGACGGGTAGGTCTATCGACAATAACCCATGCGCATTATGCCCTTGTGCGGTCGTGGAAAACCATATCACGAAGTCCATGGTGATGTGATCCGCCACTCTAGGATAGGCAAGGTCTGTAGTAATCCTCCGGGCCTTTGGTGCTCAATCTTTACTTGTTGACACGCGTATTTTGAAAGCGTGTCCCCAGCCCGTCCTTTTTCATTCCCTTACACCAATACTGCCGCTTCATGTCCACACATACATTTATTTACTCCCGGGATGTATAGAAACTTGGAGCGATGGCGTGCTTAATACTTCTTCCTTGGCTTGATCATGATCGGTACATAGCCTTCCCAGGCGCAGTAACTCATCGTGGTGTGTCAATTCCCAACCATCCTCGTTCTCTCGACCTATAAGGTATAGCCTCGACTCGCCCAGTCCCTTGATTTACAAGCGTCACAATTCTTTATTGAAACAATGGTTGGGCTACAAGATTGAATATGCAGGGTCGAGATTCATCTTCTCGATCCATGAATCAAAATCTACGAGGGCATCTTTCAACTTCCATTCACTTATGGAAACATTGGAGTCCACCTCGAGACTTTACGCTAAGATGCATCGGCGGCTACATTTGCCTTCCCACGATGTTAGTTGAGTGTGAGAATCATAGTCTTCGGTACCGATCCACCTTCTTTGAGGGAGATTCAAGTATTTTTGTGTGAAAATATACTTGAGGCTCTTATGATCGAATACACTTGGGGAATTTCTCTCCATACAAGTAGCATCTCATGACTTAAGGCAAAAACCAGGTGGCTAGTTCGAGTTATGAGTGGGATAGTTTTGCTCATGAGTCTTGGTACTGCCTCGGGCCTTAAATACTACCTTCCCCCTTGAATTGGACCACATCCAAGCCTCGTAGTGAGGCATTGAAGTACCGATCATATCCTTCCCCAACGCTCGGAATTATGAGGGCGGTGTCGTTGTCAATTTCTCCTTGAGGTCACGAGAAAACAAGTTCGCACTCTGGAGTCCACAAGAATTTCTCTCCCTTCTTGGTAAGGCTAGTCATTAGCATGCAGCTTGGAGAATCCACCGAACCTCAGATAGTATCTTGCTAAGCCATAAAACTACATACCTCCGTCACATTTTTTGGTGGTTCCCACTTCATTATTGCCTCAATCTTAGCGGGGAAAACAGCCACACCTGATTCCCGACCTCCACATAGCGAATTTCACCTCCTTCATCGAAACTTCGCATTGCTCATCTTAGCATATACTTGTGTTCCATAAAAATTATGAAGTACAATTGTGAGATGGCGCTCATGCTCCTCTGGTTTTCGTGAATAGATTAGTATGTCATCAATGAACACAATGACAAACTAATCTAGATCTGATTGACTACGTGCATCAAATCCATGAAAGTGGTTGTGCATTAGTCAATTGACGGAATTGTGTTTTCGAAATGACCATACCCGGTCAGCAGTCACCAGGGTATCCTCTTCCTGATCACAATGATGGTACCTTGTCGAGTCGATCTTAGTGTAACACCCAGAACCCCCTCAGCGATCGAATAAGTCATCGATTCGAGGTAAAGGGTATTTATTTTGTGTCACCCGATTGAAACGCTTTATGTCCGTGCGTAGCAGGAAGGTGCAATCATTCTTCTTTACAAAAAAGACGAGAGCTCCCCAAGTTGAATTACTTAAACGGATAAACCTAATATTCAACAATTAGTCTAACTTCTTCCTTAGCTCCTTCAGTTCTAAAGGTGCCATACGGTAGGGAGCGATGGATATGGGTTCGGTTCCCAAATAGAGATCAATCATGAACTCAACCTCTCTTTGTGGGGGTAACCTTGGTAATTCATTTGGAAAGACATCCGGAAAATCCGATACTACTAACACTGCCCTCTTAGGGTATTTATACTTCTCCTCTCACATCAAGCTAGCTAAGAAACTCAAATGGCTCTGTCTTAGCTTTCAAGAATTTATTATTCATGGTAGGAAATGGATGGAAGAACTTGATCATTAATAAAACTAAAAACTACCCCCTCTTGGTAACTAGAGTGTAATCCTCTTGTAAACAATCCATTACTACGGGAAAGTGGACAACGAGTCCATTCAGAAAACGCTTCATCTCTTTAAATCTGAAGTAGTCAAGTTCATGATGAATTACATTGTTACAAGTGATCGCGCAACCCTTGCCAGACTCGGTTAGTACCCGATTGTTCTCATGTAGGTAAGTGTTCGATACTTGTTCCTAGCTTTCCAAAAGTTCAATCCCGAATCAAAGGTATATGTGAATTAACGTATAAATGAATGAGTGCGTATCGAGATCAAATAAAATTGGGGCTTATGATTATAAGAAGGAGTATGCGCTTCTGCGACATTGGGGCATGCTCTCGGTTGGAGATCAAGTGACACTCTCTGGTGCCTGGTGGGGCTAGAGCCCCTGACAGCCTCGTGCGGTAATAGCCTACCATTCAGAGATGGCCTATGCACTGTCACCAGATCCTCTTGTCACAAGTATATAAAGGCGGATAAATTGGGCAGTAAATGGGATATAACCCGCACCTCCATATGCAAGTAGGATCAGTGAATTCAGTCAGCGCTCACACTGTTTTGCCCATTTGCCAGGCGACGATTGGTGGGTCCCATTGTATGGTGCGGGCGACGATGGGTGATGCCCTACGAACTCCGCTGCGCGCGCCCGGTCCGGATCGGTTCCTCGCTAAACTACGTAGTGGTTGGTTGTCATACATGTCCCTTTCCCGCGAGTGCGGCTGGTTACGTATCCCCGCGCTGCCGAATCTTGAGAGCCACCAACTTCTCTCGGATGATTGGCCTCGAGCCTTGTGGCGCGCTCTGTTAGCCTCAGTGAAGTCAGCTCCATAGCATAGCGAGATAGCTCATTGACCTCCTCTGCGTACTCAACCCTTGGTAGTAACATACATGTGTAGAAAATCATCCTTCATTCTATCACGACTAGTGAAATTACTTGTCTGGAAGATTTGGTGAACTCTCGCCAGTAAGTGTCTGTTATCCCTCCTTCTCTTCACTAAATTTATACTGGCGATGTTCTCTCCATCAAATAAATATATCACCAAGCCGACCTTAAGATCCTTGGCCACTCCAATGTTGTCAAATATTTTTTTCACCCGGCGGATCCACCTATCTGCATCCAAAGGATTTGAGCTGCCGAAGTGGGTGACCTTACCTTGGAACTCTCGAGAAGAAACGACCATTCTCGATTATCCTCCTCGTTGAAATTTGCGGTGCCAGGCTAGTGGATGAGTCCCACCGGTGTGAGACATTGTTGTTGTTTTGTCGCGGTGTTGCCTTTAGAGTGGTGAGTTCTCTGACTGACAGTAAATGCCGTTCATGTCGGGGAGGTAATGGTGGCCGGTGGTGGGTTGCCAGCCTCCACAACCACGCTCACATCCACGTCCACGTCCTCGTCCGTCGTCCATCCTGCAAATCAATTCACAATTTAGTTCCTTGATGTACAAGACATCCTAATTTCCATCAACAGTCTTACCCACCCTAATACTCCCTACATAAGACTACTCATGCTACTGCTAGCTCTGGCCCCAAGACTTCAAAGCTGGCTCATTCTGACTTTGTAACGCCCCCGAATCCACAGGGATCACTTTTTTTAACGGTGTGTCATGAATAGTGTTCATTGAACAAGAGCTCAATAGTGGATCAAATAAAGGCACAACACAAGGCACTATCATCGATCGACAGCATGTAGCCGCTACGCTGCGCGGTGCCGTCGCGTCGCCGGCCGCGCGACATCATTCCCTGCCGTGCGCCCGGGCGCCTCACACAAGGCACCTGTCTTACACGCACTGGGCGCTTATTGTGTCCAGCTCTGTCGCGACCGAAAATCTTCTATCGCGATAGAAACTCTCCCTTCTATTGGCCAACCATGTCGTGACATGGAATTTCCCTGTAGCGACAGAAGCCTTATGGGCTGGGCCAACACACTATCGCGACCTAAACGATTGCTAGACAGAAAACTCGCCTCGGGCTAACCTCCGTCGCGGACAGAGGACCCGGGCCCTCGGTCACTTTGTCACACTAGGAACCCGTCGCAATACAAGTCCTTTCCCCCAGGCCACACTTTGTCGCACCTTAGCCTCCTCTGTTGCGACACAGTCATGACAGAGAACCAAAAGCATTGTTGCAACAAAAAAACTAGGTTGCGACAGTCTTCAAGGCCTAAACCTGAGAACTTTATCGCGACACGAAGAAAACTATGTCACGATATAGAGCCAGGAAGCTCTATTGCAACCCAAAAGTCTATGTCGCGAATTCTAGATACCCTACTTTTAGCTAAACCCGCCGCGACACGAAACTCAATAAATGCGGACACTGGTCGGGAAAACTTCTGTCACATAAAGAATTCTCTATCATGGACCGAAGCCCAAAATGGGCAATATCCCTCTTCCTTTTCCCTTCCTACACTTCCTACTCTCTCCCAATGCATTCCAGTCAATGATATTAACTCTATACTTATCCCACACGGAGTATTAAATCTAGGAAAACCATCCGACACCATATGGAACATATCAAAACAAGTTTTTATTACAAAACTTCTACTCTATATATACAAAACTAGATATTCTATCCAGAAAATCACAAAACCAGAAAATAAGCCAAGATCTGGCCTTCTTCTTCACTGCCCTAGTCTCAGATGAGTTACTTCACCTAAGGGACCTCGAGATCTAAATTCCCTCCGGGTGGGGCCTCCCAATGCGCTGGTTCCTCAACTCCTACTGTCTCCTTAAGAGTAAAATCTGAAAAGGGATATGAGAAAGGGGTGAGCACGAAGCTCTGTAGGAGAAATCCTCCCAAACTCTAACAAGGTTTTGAAAAGTATGAAAAACAGTCGGTATCATTTTTCTTTTAACATAACGTAAATATACGCTTTACATAAAACAGGGCCTTTTCAAATAGATCTCAGGTTTTTATACAAACAACATGATTAAATGTACAAGCAAGCAACACTTAAACATAATTATAAATAGTTTCACCCAATACAATTTCCAATCATATTTCTCAAGGTGACAAGATACTTAACTATGAACCTCCACCCCCTCCTTATGTCTCTCTCAAGTGTGCAGTATACTTAACTCGTAACTCCTACCCCTTTAAATCTTATCTTTGTTAGTCAAGCATCCTTACCGGAACCTTCGAGCATGAATCGAGCATCCTGGCAAGGAACCTCTGTTCTTCCTAGTGGTATTTTCAAGCATCCTTACGGAACCTCTGAGCACGACCGAGCATCCTCTAAGGAATCTCCTTTTCCTAATGGTATTTCAACCATCCTTATCTGAACCTCGAAAGCACGACCGAGCATCCATCCAAGGAACCTCTCATTTTTCCTAATGGTATTTCTCAAGCATCCTTATAGGGAACCTCTTAAGCACGAATTGAGCATCCTTCCAAGGAACCTCTCATTATGATCATTCCAACAAAACCCACAAGTAAATATTCTATCCACAATGATCACCCCAAATCCATGATTTCATAAATCCCCAATTTATGAACAATTCTTCCCAAAACCCACAATTCCATTTTGAGGCAATTCTAATCAACAATTAGGAAAATACAAGAGATCGGAACTACTTTATTTGTCTACTCAACACCAATCACTATGATTTGGAAATCCATCACAAACGAAGCACATTCAAGAAGGAAATCAATCATTCTCAAATACTAGGATTTTTAAGCCAAGAAAAGGGGTTTCATGGGTATTCAACCCTAACTTTGTTTAAACATGTAATATTTGCAAAAGACTAAGAGAGAATGGTTTCCTATCATAAATGTATAGCATTTATACCCCAAAACGTACATATATAAATACCCTAGCCTCAATGTAAGTAAATGGGAGAAAATCCCTACCTTAAATGCTTGGTTTGTATGGGGATCTTGAGCTTTGATCACGAATCTACCCTTTAATCTTCTAGTTCGCCCTTCCTTTCCTCCTCTCGTAATGATCCCTAGGGTTCTAAGGGGTGTGGGATGAGAGTGAAGTGAATGAAAAACCAAGAAAGATGAAGTAAAATTGGATTTTAACCTGCCTGCCCGATTTTAATTGCTCATGGGATATTTTTGGTTTTCTCCAAAATTACGGTTTTACCACTACCATCTCCAATTTGATCTATATGACTACCCTAGGGTATTTCGGTGTTCTGAATTCATATTTAATGTTATTTTAACCTAAAAACATTTTTTTTATGATTTATTATCCATTTTATACTTATTATTCTTATAATTTGATTTAGGAGGTAAAGGAAGACGTTAATTGCAAACAAAACTAATTGGACAATTCTTAATAGTTTAAACATGTGGGGGTTTATAGTAACATTAAAAGCTGAATTTGGAAGTGAATTTAAAGTAAATGGTCAGAGACTGAAGAATCATCTTGGAGGAAGCATAAAGGAAGTTTAGATCCAGTTTTTAAAAAAGGGGATGGAGTTGTGCTAAATGAAAACATTCCTCAGCAAATGTCTAGCTAAAGACATTAAACTGAGCAACTTCTTTGGAGGCAACCCAAGCTGAATTTAAATTTTATAGTTAGTTTAATTTTGTGCTTGATGACTAGTTTTAATTTTGTTAGAAATTTTATTTTATAGTTTTTGCTGAATTTTCAGGGACAGGGTGTCAAGCCTCGATCCCCCGCCTAGGCGGAAGAAGGGGCGCGAACCCGAACTGGGACTCTTTACCTAATTTTTCAGACATTGGTCGGTCCAAGTCTTATAACTGAATCACTATAACATATACAAAATAAAACTACCACCGTAGTGATGTTTACAGTATCAATACATATAGTCCTGAGTCCCATTTACATATACATATACATATACAAAAAACTGTACATTTACATTTACATATTCAGAGCGTGGAACCTACTTGTGGTGAACCCCTACTAGTGTGGGCCGGTCTGAAGAAGATATGGAAGATCATGACGCCCTTCTTCCTCAGACCTACACCTGATTAAAACCCGTGCTAAGCTTTACGCTTAGTGAGAAACATATGACTTATATATGTACACATGCATTCATACTCTTGTACAATAAGCATATAACAATAACAGGTATTCATTAGCAGTTATCAGGATTTTAATGAATTCATATAACAAACTTATACACCTACTTGTATTTGTAGCAGAAAGTGCACTCATACTTATTCAAATCTCCTGTAGGACACATACTTGTACTTATCACAAACTTATACTTATTCAGATCTCTCGTAGGAGTTACAGAGCTTATACTTGTATAGAAGTACCCGTAGGTACTATAGAACTTATACTTATACAGAGGTACTCATAGGTGCATTCATAATAAAACGATGTACATTTCTTTCTTCTTATTCGCTTATTAGAACCCTATCATATAACTGTTGGATTACCTAGACCAGTAACAAGAAATAACAGATTACAAGATAATAAGTACCCGAAGGTACGCACAAGATCGGTGGCACGTAGCGCACAAAGCAGGAGTGTTAAAGCACTGATCAGAACGTGCCTACCCATGTAACGGAAGTGTCGTGTGATTCAAGATCTGGTCTTAGGCATTCCTACAATTATATGTGTTCAGTAACTTACTATCTTATAATAGGGGCATTACGTTTGCCACCATCGAACTTGCTTCGCTCCACCGAGACGGCAAGGTACGGTCTAATTTTTCCTTTACTTTACCTCACAAACATGTATGGACCCTTTCATACACTTATAGGGTCCTTATTAGTCCAATAGACAAGTCTTCGGAACAACGGAAAAACAAAACGAAACAAAAACACAACATTTCCATGTTGTAAACAGTGGCTTCACTGCGGTGAAGCTCAACTTCGCCGCGTTGAACTCGATGATGGAAAAATCCTCCTTCTCGGCCTCACTGCGGCGTGGGGGTCCTTCGCTTCTGCGAGAGGTCTCTTCGCCGCTACGAAGGACCCTCGACATTGCCCAGAATTTGCTGTTTTTGGTCCTTTTTCCTACAAATCTAACCAAAACACAATAAAAAGCATATATTCTCTAGAAAAACATCTCCCAAGTATGTTCTAACCCAACCAAAACCAATCATAGGGATTAATTAGGTTTTTCCAAACCTAACTCAAATACTTGTAAGTTAGGTTAACTTCCTAACACCCAAACATGTCTCCAACACCATAAACCAAGAATCCATACAATCCATACTCATCTTATACAAAAATAGGGTTTTACCAACCCAACTTCTTTCAAGACATCTAGGTTAGGATGCATCTAACTAAACCCCTAGGAATCGAATCCACTAATATCCATATAAACACTTCCAAAGCAAATTCAAACAAAACCATAGTGAATCCAAACAAGTATCCAAACCTTTATCGGGCTTCCCTCTTCTCTTCTCTTCTTCATTTTCTTCTTCTCCCTTCACGTATGAACCTCCAAAAATACCCAAATGAGAGACCAAAATTGGTCTTATTTGGTCTCATTTCATAAGGTCATGTTTGGCCATTAAAAATGCATTCATATGACTTAAGTTTCCTTTTATTGCACTTTGGTCCTTCATCTCTCCTCTATTTACACCACAAGTTATTCATATTCCACTTGGGCATATAATCTTATAATCTTATGACATTTATATCTCATTTTGACAAATTACAAATTTACCCTTTCTTATTTTCTGCTGAATTATCGCTTTGAATTTAAATTGCGAAAAATTTAAATTATACCTACAAAATACCCTAAACATGTTGAAAATGACTAGGGTATATTTTGGGGTGTTACACAGGGAAGATGAACTAGAAATGAATGTTATTAGGAAGCACACTTTTCAAACTGAAATATGCAAAAAAAAAAAGCTATAAGGGGGAGTATTTCTATTTCCCTCATTATGTCCTTAATAATAGTGCATAAATGAAGCTCGGAATGTGGAAAATTTTATCGCGGCAAATTGTTTGTATGCATCAAGAATACCTTGATGAACGATATTGAGTGAAGAATGAGAATTGTTGTCCATACTTGCATTGAGATTGTTTGTTGTAAAATATGTTTCCACAAGTATGAATTAAGTGGAAAGACTATATTACATAATGTCATTTGGGTTGAATGGTTGAAAGTGTGAAAATATGCAAAAAAATTTAATCAGGACAGAATTCTATCACGATAGACAAAGTTATGTCGTGACAAAATTTTGAACTTTTGTTGCGACATTAGTTCTTTTTGTCGCGACAGAGAAAATTCAAAACCTCATCAGAGTCGCAAGAAATTCGCTAGACACTTTCTCACGCGACACAAAGTTGCGCACAATCGATTAACAATGAAGATTTGTCACGACATAAATTTCTTTGCTGCCGTGACGAACAAAGAAACTCGAGCCTTCATAGTCTCATGTTGCGACAAGATTTCTCTATGTCGCGAAGTAAATCAACTAGAACATAGAAAAATTCTTGTCACGACAAAGAATTGCCTTGATAAAAAAAAATTAATTGAAAAATTTTGTCACCACATTAATTCTCTATGTCGCAACACAATATTAAAAAGGGGCACAACTTTTGGTCAAATTTGTCGCGACAATTAATGAAAGCATAACAACTCTTGGCCTATAAATAGAAAATGTTTGAAGACTGAAGAGTCACCTACCTCATAAACCTTCAACCCAATCCTCCCCTCACCAAATCTCTCACACTCCCTTTCGAAACCCTAGATCCCTAAATCTCTCTCTCAAAAAGGTTTAGCCAACAAACCCGATTTCAAACCTCAATGAAATCATGGAAGAATATGTTGAGATAGAGGAAGAAATAGTTCAAGCCGTGCATGCAGAAACAAGGCGAAGTGAAGAAAGGGCTTAAGTAAACAGAGAACCTGAGCAGCTAGTGGAAGAATCTTGAAAGAGGAAGAGATGAGATGAAGAAGCAAGAGTAGAGAGCAGTGGAGAAAAAGTTAGTGACTGGGTCTCTGATATGGCTTATATTGCCTGGAGAGATAAATTACAGCACAAAGACTTCATAGGGGAGAGAGGCTTTAACAAGTGGATTTCTCCATTCCAAGAGCTGGTCGAGAGCGAGGGATGGCACCTATTCTGCAAGCAGAAGGCTCTCGGATTCGTGGACATGGTGAAAGAGTTCTATGTAAACATGGTGAGCATGAAGGATAAGGCAGTGTGTGTCAGAGGGAAATGGATATCCTTTGACAGAGAACAGATTTACCAGACTTACAATCTTACTGAGAGGAAGGATGGGTCAAAGTTCTAAAGATTGGTGAAAACACCTGACTTCCATAAGATTGTAGACTTACTGACTGATGACAAGGGAAAGTGGAATGCCACCAGGAGAAACCCACATGAGTCCATCGCCAGAGGAGCATTGACTAAATCGGTAAAGGTGTGGTTTTATATCTTATGTTCAATCATTTTACCTTCAAAGCACCTATGTACAATTAGGGAGAAGTAAGCAGTCTTGTTGTATGTAATTCTGAAGGGCTACAGATTCAGTATTGGTAAAATTATAGAAAAATCAATTTTGAGTTATTACAAAGGAGGCTACAAGGGGTTGATTCCATACTCAGCACTAATATCAAGGCTCTGTATTTTAGGTGGTGTACAAGGAGGATGGGAGGAAGAAGAAAAATGTCCCAAGACCTCACCATTGACACTAAAGGGCCTAAAAACAGAGGCAAAGGAAGAGAGGTAAAAGCTGTAAGAGAATAAGAAGAAGAACATGTAGAAATACAGTAGCCACAACATGAGGGTGAAGCTTCAGAGCTCCAATAGAGGTAGAGAAGCGTGAGCCCAATACTAACATTCTCCCCTGAGGTGAGACAATTCCACCAAGAGCATGCTGAAAGCTCAGAGCCAATAGGTAACAATGCTATAGTGCTAAAAGTGCTAAATGCCATGAAAAAAGAAATGCAAGAAAGGGACAACCAGCTGAAAGTCCAACTGCAACTCAAGGATGAGTATATGGATGCTGATTTGAAAATGAGGGACCAGAATTTGGAAGAAACCCTAAAGCAGAGAGATGAGGAGTGGAAGAGTAGATGGGAACTAAGAGAATAAGATCTGAGTAAAGAACTAAAGGCAAGAGAATATGCCTTTCTCTCATATCAGCTTAGGAGAGATAGTGAGCTAATCAAGATCATGAAAGAAATGGAGGATGCCATGGAGAAGAACTTGTTGTAGAAGGCAGATGCTTCCGAGTATTTGTATAAGGAACATCAGAAGGAAATAAGAACTTTGATTGAGGAAAGGGATAAGGAGATAGAGGGCACCCTAAACTATAGGGAAAAATGCTGGACTGAAAGCTTGGACATGATCAACAAAAATTTGCTTAAAATGTACCCTACCTAGGGAGAATTTGAGGGAACCCAGAATTCTATTGAGCAAAGACAAAATGAAATGATCAAGCAATTAGCCCTAACCATGGAGTGGTCTGTACTAAACAGAAGTGGAGAAGGTAGTAGGTCAAGGCATCCACAATTCCAAATTCCTGAGTTCTCACCTTCTGTAGCTGGTTACAAGTTAGATCAAGTTAACCTACCTTTCTCCCATAGGCATGAAAGAAAAAGAAAATTGCTCACCCTGCTTTTCCATTTATTCCTTCCTCTTTGTTGTTGTGTTACATTTTTCTGAACTGAATTGTTGATCTAAATGAACACTCTAACTAGTAAATAACATAACAACATATCCACAAAACAAAACCAACAATCTGATAGATGCATTGGGGTAGGATGAGATGAATTGAAATGGAAAGTTCTAAAGATATTAATAAATGTGTTGAACTTCAAGAATAAGGAAGCTTTTAATAAATTGATGGAACATATAAGACCTATAATTTGCTTCTCAGAACAGCTTGGTTATAAAATCCCGATAAGCTTGCACATGATCAACAGCTTTGAAAACAAATTGTGCTAAGATTAGGACATCTGGGATCCATCACAAGAATATTCCAATGTCTTAGAACTTGTCGGGATTATTAGTCAAGGCGAAATGCCAGGCAATGCCACTAACAGAAATTATTTAAAGCATCCTCGAAGCTCGAGCCTTTCAAAGCCTACCCTTATGATATGCATAAGCATATACACTAGTTCCTTATTTGAGCCTATAAGCTAATCTCATCATTAACCAGCAAATGAGAAGCCCAATTCCTTCCTTAAACATAATCCTATAGTAAAGAACCCATATTTGCCCAAATTACAAGACAAAATACATCAATGATAGAAAAAGACAAGTTTGGGGGAACATTATTTTGAGCTATGAAGAAGGATAAAAGGGTTAAGAAAGAAAAATTCATTGAGATAAGAAGAGATGAAAAGAATTAAGAAAGAAGTTGTGAAAACGAAAACATCAAGGAAGAATGAGTTTGGTCTTATAGCCTTCCTCCCTTGAACAATTAAGTTCTTAGGGGTGTTCAACACCTAGTACCCTAATGCCAACTGGTTTGGGAGTTACTAACCCAAAGTTCGTTAAGAGAGGTAGAAAGCTTAAAAAAGAAAACATCGCACCCTTCCAAAAAACCTTGATAATAAAATGAAAAGGAAAAGCTTCTAAGATAAGCAAGGAAGAAAAGTCATACTTGAATGAAGTAAATGAAAATAGAAATACCAGCAAGAGTATGCGTAAAGATGCACAAACCTAATGTGGAGGTTAGAAACTTAAAATCAAGAGAAATCCAAGGATGTACGATGAAGGCAAAGAGTGTAAGTTGTCAAAGGAAATCTAGGTAAAATTGGAGCCTGTGCGTCCAATTATCTACCTAATTACCCAAGCCACATTACAGTTTAAAAGACCAATTTGATCTTGAAGGTGGTGATATGCCTACATTAGTGGAGATTAATATAACAAACAAGCATATGAGACTTTAAAAATGAAAGAGAAGTATGCTAACTAAGTGGTATTCTAGAAGATTAACTAATTTGCTAAGGAAAAAGAGGGAAGACCAGCACACACTCACAAATCAGGGTTAAATGATTAAATTGCTTACACCATATGAACTATTGGTTGGTTCAGTGAACTTAATTGAAAATCATCCTGATTCTAGATTGGAAACATGAAATAATTTTACAACCGACTTATGTTTCCTGCCCAATTGAGTTTTAAACATAAAAATGTCCTTAAAAATAAAAGCTAAATTGTTTGAGGACAAATAAAATTTTCTTTTCTTTGCTTGGGGACAAGAAAAAATTTAAGTTTGGGGGAATTTGATGAGTCTTAAACTCATCTATTTTTAATCCATTTTTCTAACATATTTTTAACAGTTTCAGATATATTTTTATGTCAAATTATGGAATATTCACCAACTTTGTGTTTTGCAGGTTTTAATTGAAAAATGAGATAATTCCAAAGAGAGAAGTTAAGAAAAAAATGGCAATCATGTACCTCTCTATCATGATATAGTTTTGTTTGTCGCGAAAAATTTCAAGCAGACTAGAAGAACTATGTCGCAACCAGCAACTGTATGTCGCAACAAAGTCCAAGCTAAACTCAAAGCAGAAAGAGAATCTCTGTCATGACAAAGAGTTTTCTATCGTGACATTTCTGAAGAAGAATGTAAAGAAGAATGTCGTGACACTCTTAACTCTGTCGCCGCAATGATCAAGGCAATTTGAAAAGGGACTTTGTTGCGACAGTCCTTCTATCACAACATTAAAGGCCAAGATTGCTGTATGAACTCGTCACAACAAAAGACACTACTGCCACGATAGAAATGGCAAGAATATAACACAAGTCAACTGGTGACAAGTGTTTTTATGTCAGGCAAATTTTCAGCGACGGAACCAGCTCAGAAGAAAAGTCAACAAAAGATTATTTATGTCGCGACAAACAAAACATGAGGGAGGTGAATTCTTTGTCTCGACAAGAAGTTGAAAAACAATACAAGAACCATGGCGACAAAGAAATTCATGTTACGAAATAGTAAAGAATTAAAGGCAGAATCTTTGTCGTCACAAAGAATTTTTATGTCACGACAATAAAAGTGACAGAAATTGAATGAGAACTAAGATTAGCCAAGTTAAGTTTGTCGCAACAAATATTTCTATGTCACAACAAATAGCTCAACCAACTATAAGGG
>JAEQBH010002663.1:0-53864 GCA_016808115.1 Tetrastigma voinierianum | reverse complement strand
CATCATCCAATCTTTGAGTTAAATGGTCAATTTTTCTTTCATCTCCAGATTCTCGTGAAATGCATACTTGTCTCCCCTTGCGGTTCAATAATCTTTCAACTTCCCTAGACTAGGTTCATCCTGCTTTGGAGGTTTCAATTTACATAGGCCCAAAAAATCCATAGCTTCATCGGGATGCTTACTCAAAAAGTTACCCCCACACATGGTTTCCAGCAATTGTTTCATAGGAGGAGACATACCACCATAGAAATGGTTTACCAGCATCCATGTATCAAACCCATGGTTTACTTAATAAATGTTATTTTTTACCACTTTTGTCTCTACTTATGCTTCCGCTCGCATGAACTGAATTGATTTCGCTTCGTGAGCCCGGGTCGAGCTCGAGTCAGCAACAGCTTTCAAAAATCAAATGACAATTCGGGCTACGGCTCCGCGGCCGCATGGCCCGCTTAATCGAGCTACCGGGCTTCGCGCATAGCTCAGGTTTAATAGCCTCGAAATGATCCGACCTTAGCCGCATGGCCTATGTAGAGAAGTCAAGCCTGCCAAACTCGAGCCATTGGCCGCACCGAGGCTCAGGGTCGACACTCGAAATGATCTTAACTCTTACGCCACGGCTCGTGCGTAGTAGTCGTAGCCTGCCAAACCGAAGCCAGTTGGCCCGCGCCGAGGCTCAGGCTGGGGTCACCGAGCCGATCTTACTCTTAATCGCGTGGCTTCAGGTAGTAGTCGGTGCCTCGCCAAACCGAGCCGCAGCTCCCCGAGCTACTGGGCTCGTGGCCGCATGCCCCGCTTGGACTAAGCCGGGCTCCCGAGCTACTTGGCTCGTGGGCCGCATGCCCCATTTGGACCGAGTCAGCTGGGTTCCCGAGCTACTTCGGGCTCCATGGCCGCATGGCCCGTTTGACCGAAATGGCCGCTCCCCGCGCCGAGGCCTCAGGGGTCAATTAGCCCGAAATGATTTGACTCCCAGTCAGCACGGCTCGTGGAGTGCAGTCGAAGCTCGCCAACCGAGCTACTGGGCTCCGCGCTAAGGCTTTGTGGGTCAATAGCCCGAAATGGACTAATTTTAGCTACGGGCCTCGTATAGCCGAGCTCGCCAAACCAGCCGCTTCTGCCCGGCCTAAGGGCTCATCGGGTCAATAGCCCGAGCTAATCCGACTTTAAGCCGCTGCGGCCCTGCGGTAGTAACAGCCTCGTCAAACTAAGTTGGCTGGCTCGGGGCGCCGAGGCTCAAGGGGCCGAATAGCCCGAGCCGATCCGACTCTTAAAGGCGTAATTGCAGGTAATACCGAGCTCATCAAACTGAGCCATCGGCCCGGCGCCGAGGCCTTGCGGAGTCACGCTCGAGCTCGATCTGACTCTGCGCATTTTTGGCGATGTGCAGAGTAGTCGAGCTCACAAAACCGAGTCATTGGCCCCGTTACTTCGCTCCGTGGCCAGCATGGCCCGCTTCGGGATCGAAGCCGCTAGCCCCCAGCCACGGTCTCGTGGTCGCGGGCGCCCTCGCTTTGGACCGAGTCACAGCTCCCGAGCTACTTTGGCTTCGTGGCCGCATGACCTGCTTGGATCGAGCTCCCGAGCCCCGAGCTCCCGAGCTACTTGGCCCGTGGCGCATGGCCCGTTCGATCGAGCTACCGCCTCGGCGTTGACATTATAATGGCATTATTTTGATAAATGCATTATATATATACTAAACTGAAATGGAATAGAGAACTGTATAGAACCACTAAGCATGAAAATGCTTAGCGATTGTTTATCAATGCGTGTAATCGAGGATAGGCGTGAAACAAGACCCAAGATCGAGGAGCCGAGTCATAGAGAGCACCAAGTGAGTATGCTCCATCATACATGCATTCACCCAATTCTTTCAAACATTGATATTTTGTAAAACAATTTGAACTTCAAATCTTTATTTGCAAATGCATTTTGTTAAATGTAAATGTTATGAGTCTTTTGAAATTGTAAATGTATATGGACTTGCCCAAATGAAATGCTTCCGCTTAATTAAAAGGTCTAAAATAGAATAACATAAACAAAATGTTTTGAAGAGATAATTGAAAATGTCTGAGTAAACCTAAGCTCATTGATCCAACCTGGTGGAGTCAGATCTGGTTGCGACACTTTGAAAACTAAAATTTAATAAAACGATAACTAAAGGGATTTGATTAATGGCTTCGGTAGGGCATCCTTGGGCTTTCGGTTTGGATCCGCCAACCGGTCGGGCCTGGCCATGGGGTCTGCAAGACGCCCGGTGGCCTTCCGATGCCTAAGCCGATTCTTCTTTCTAATGAGAGAAGATAGATTGCTTAGAGGGCTAACGTGTATCGCAGATGTTTTATGCAGTGCACTTCTCAATCGATGGGATGGCCCGGTATTTATAATAGATGATCATGACAACTTTCCTAATCGATTATGATACCTAATAAGATGTTTCCTAATCAAGATGACACCGAATAGTATGTTTCCTAGTTGAGGATGATATAATATTATTTCTCTCACTGGGTAGAGATTTTTTCCAATAATAAGGGATAATTAAGGAGTGATAATTGGGGAATATCTTACTTTCCCTCGATTCAGGGGATTGATGTTTTCCTTGTCGTACGGGATTTAGTTTGATTTGCAAAGATGTGGGTTTTCTCTCACTACTCATACCCGCCCTTTAATGAGCGGATCGGGCCTTCATTCTGGGCTGGCGTCGAAGGCCTGAGTGTTTCAATGGGCGTCCCTCTTCTTTGGGTTTGGCGAGTGAGCCTACGAGCCCATTTTTCAAACCCTATCAATATCCTATAAAGATTAGTTTCCAGATTAATTTTTTAAAAGTAAAATGTTTCTTAATTTACTCACTAAAATATTTGGGCATGAAATTATGAGGAATTGGATTGAAAGGAATAAATCCCAGGTTTATAATGGCCATGATTGTCGCCTGTCGGGGGACAGTTTAATGCACCTCAACTAATTCAATGGACTTTGATACAAGAATGACTTATTGTAAAAATAATCTTGAAAAATATTACCACTTCAAACAAAAATATTATCTTTATCCTAAAAGATAAAGATAAATATCTTCGCCTCATACCGCATTATAACTATTTCCTTTTGTAAATAACTTTGATTTATCCATTTTATAAAATGACTAACCCTAAAATATTTTGCAAGAGTTTTGTTTTTGTTTTTTTTTCTTCTTCATCTAAAGTGGAAAGCATGCATAGTTTCACCCCGTAAGAGAACTTTCACTGTTTGGGCTTTTGAAAAGTATTTTTGCATTATGAATGCTTGGGATACTCTACATTCGTGACTCCCATATAATCGAGTTTTAGATCAAAATAATTTGTTTTAAAAAATTTTTATTAAATTAGTTTATAAACCAAAATAATTGCCAAAGTAGTACCTAATGTGTAATGACTCGTACCAAATAATACAAGTTTGACCAAGTTTGACCAAGTTTGACCAAGTTTGACCAAATTTGACCAAGTTTGACCAAGTTGACCAACCAATAATAGGTGGGGTCAAGTTGACTTTTTCAAGGATGAATAATTTTGGTTGACTAAGACACCATTTCGTAGGCCTCGTCGATACGGTAGTTCACGACGTGTGTAATCGCCAAATCCGACTACTGATAAGAAGTTATGGTCCCGTGTCTAAACAAGAAGATTTATCGCTTCAAGTCGCCTGAATTTTACCTAAAACAACCCTAGGCTCTATAAGCCTAGTTTTGGATTCCGAGGATCCAACCCCAACACCCGAGAGAATCCCAAACCCGGAAAACCCCAATCAATAAGCACCCATTTTTAGGCCAATCGGGTTTCTATCATGGGAGCCGATTCCGGCCACTATCACTATACACGCGCCGGACAGATGGGAGGAGGACATCCAGACAAAGCCGGCCGTGAAATTGACACCAACCGCCAATGGACGCCGCTGCAGATCGGGTTTACGGCGTGGCGGCAGCCACACCGTGGGTCACCCATTTTCTGATTTTTCTAGCCATTTCCGCCTGTGGCCACCCCATAGCTCCTTTCCACCATTTTTTGGACCCTCCGAACCTACTTTCCGTGGTCCTTTTCTCCGAGATTCATCACCGCTTGAAAGATACGACAAAACAAAATTTAGCTTCACCGGTTGGACTAAGTTTTCCGCCACCACAAAGAACCTTGGACCAAGGTGAGGCTACCGATGTGTTCCTGGGTCTCGGGCTTTCCATTGATATGTGGTTTGTAAATTTTGACGCCGCTTGTTAGTTTTCATTTTATGTTGTTTCTGCATCACGATGTCTGGACTAACAGAGTACCCATTGGTCACCCCGCAAAATTGAAGCATTAGTGAAATTGGATGTTTTTAGGAATTATCGACTGGGCTCACTCCTCGAGAAATTAGTTCTCGGTGAAAAGCCCTAATTTTAGGTGTATCAGCCTATAGGGCCCATCAGAAAATTAGGCCTGGTTTGAGTTAAATTTGGATGGTCTCATAGTTCTAAAGTTAATCTAAGGTCTTAGGGATATTCCAATGTCGTTGGTTCCAATTATTGGAGCCTAAAGGATATTTTATTTATATTACAGACCACGCCGAGTCGGAGATCGCATCCTACGTAAGGACAAGACTAGTAAGCCGCCTGTAGATGTGAGTGGTTTATATGTTTTAAATGTTTTGGGGTATTATATTGGTATATAATTATGGTTAATTATTTAATAAATATATCATTTGATCGAATAGTTGGTTATGCATAAATAGAATGATCTGTTTTCATATAAGACAAGTTATCATTTCATGTGAGTTTTACATTTTAAATATTTTAAGTTTTGACTGAGTTCCCGGATGAGTCTGCAGGCTTGAATATTTTGGGTACATGGATTGAGGTTTAAACCGCTTGAAAACTTATTGTTTTAAGAAAGAGATTTAGATCTGGTGGAAATGATTATGATACAAGATCGCTTGGAAAAGTACTGCGGAGAAAAAAATACTGATATATATTATTTCCACTATGTCAGAGGCCTGGCTTGAACCCGACGCTTAGTAGCTGGGCTATGGTGCCGCAGCCTGGCTTGACCCGACGGTTTAGTAGCTGCCACTGGCAGTCGTGAGGTCGGCTTCCACCCGATGGTTTGGCAGAGCCGCTACTCTGCCGCTGAGTCTGGTTTGGAACCCGACGGTTTAGTAGCCGCACTAAGTGCCGTGAGGCCCGCTTCAACCCGACTGCTTATTGCCACGGCGCCGCGGAGGGCTCCGCTTGGACCCGACGGTTTGGTATTCGGGTTTCGCCACCTGACGTGGAGGCTGGTAATCATCCAACTGCTATATGTTATTCCACGTTCGTGAGGTCTAAGCCATCAACGGCTTAGGATGGATATATGGTATGCACGATGTTATTTAGTTGCCACGGTCGCGGATGCTCAAGCCATCCGACGGTTTTGGTATTCGTTTTCGCCATCGGTGACGTTGAGGTCGGTTTACCACTCAAGGATGGGTACATAGTACCTGCATACTGTTGTTCCATTTAGTATGGTACATCGATGGTGTATAGAGTATGGTACACGCTGTGTATATGGTACCTTACATAGCTGATTCGATGGTATTTCAAGGTATTGTTGGTTCCCCGAGTAAGACGTAACCATTTCAATAGTTATGATTATTATATTTCCATGATTAATTGTACAACATGACGCTTATATGTTTTATGCATCAAAGTCCTATGTGATGAAGGAATTGTGCTATAAGGTTCTTGATAATGAAGTCGCTTAATTTATCGAGCATGATTTTCTTATTGTCAGGGGTTTTGGTAAAGTCGGGTTTGTGGAAATGTTTGCTAAACTAGGAACCTTTACAAAGTTGAGTGGACGGAGGTCTTCGAGAGAAGAAATTTTCAAAAAAATTAAACATTATTTTCCATATAAATTATGTCACTGAACTCGAGATTTATTTCACGCTTATTGTTTTAATATCCGTTCCCTAGGTCCTGCAAGCCAGAAGGCCTACCTCGCGCCATTCAACATCATTTTCACGCTAAAAGACTCCCATCCCATCCATCTGTCTTTGTTTTGTTGGACCTATTTATTTTCATTTTGTAACCCTAAATTCGCAAATACTCTTAGAATGCTCTGATATTAGTATTAAACTCATATGGGTCCTTATTATGTATGAAGTGGTTATGACCTACATTTGGATAGGACGGTCGTGAATTTTTCTATATAACTGAGGTATTGTGGTACTGCATGTGTTTATTTCTTTCTTAGGTGGGGTTCCATTGTGCATTCCCTATGGTTTGTACAGTGAGACTTCACTAGGCGGGACCACCCGGGGAATCTTGGGAGGGTTTCCTGCCCAGTCCCGCTCAGCTTGCACGTAGCTCTAGGTTTCTAAATCTCTCGGGCTGTACATCACGTGCGACCCATCCAAAGGTTTTGTATGCCTCCTAACCTTATCCTTGAAATTGATTAGTTCTTCTTCCCGATGGCACTTAGAGGTTGTGTATGTGGACTACAAACAAATGAATAAGGTAACCATTCGTAACTAATATCCTTTGCCTCAGATTGGACCCGTTTGATCACTCACGTGGTGCAAGTATGTTCTCCTAGAGTGACTTGAGGTCAGGGTTCCATTAGTTAAGGATTAGGGAATCGGACATTCCCAAAGACGGCATTCAAGACGAGATATGGCGTAATGAGTTTCTAGTGATGTCTTTCGGACTCACCAATGCCCAGCAGCTTTCATGGATTTAATGAACCCGTCTTCCACACCTCATACTGATCTATTGTCATCATTTCTCATCAACGATATCTTCGTGTACTGAAGCGAGTTGGAACATGAGACACATTTGGGTTTGGTGTTGCGCACTTTAAGGCAATACCAGCTAGGCGCAAGTTCGTGAAAATGAGAATTTTGGTCGGGCTAAGCTGGGTTTCTGACATGTAGCTTCACTGATGGTATTCATGTGGATCCTCGTAAAAGTAAGCAGTGGCAAATCGGGAGTTTGACTAGGAAAGGAGATTGGCCAAAAGGTAAGAGTTTTTGGTTTGACTTGTAAAATGGCTCTTTTCTAGGGTTTGGTTGGGGAACTTCTCTAACCCTAGATGAAGGATACGGGCTGTAAAACCCTTCTAATCCTTGGTTATTTGTGTAAGGATTTGAGGGGATTTTTGCATGTAGGGATATGATTCATGTGATTTTCTCTCTTTGGGAGTTAGGATTTCATCCTAATCTTAGATTGGTTGAGTGATGAGTTGGCAAAACCCTAGGTTTTAGCTTAAGGTGTGTTTGGAAGATGTTTCAGTCAATATAGAGTGGTTTCATGTGGGTTTGAGTGTTTGGGTTGAATTGGTTGAAACTTATGGAAAAAGTGGGGAAGATCATAAATTATGGGCATTGCAATGGATTTCTATTATGGTTGTTAGTATTTTTGGCCATAACTTGATCATTTCTGCTCCAAAAAATTAAGTGATTCAAGTGGCTATGTAAACTAGACTTCAAGGAGCACAAATACCCCTGAAAAATGTGTGTCCAAATTCGTAACCCATTGGACCCCAAGATTCATTCAAAGTGGGGCTATGTTGTGTAGGACATATCTCAAGTTTGGATGCTCCGAATTGGGTGATTCCAGTTGGAAAAGAAACCTTAGCACTTTATCTTCAAATGAGTAATATGGAGATAGGAATACAAGAGGTGTTTATGTTGAGGCGCGGTTTGTGTAACCTTAATAATGAGGTGCTGAATGTCGATCCTAGTAAGTGTAAGAGAGAGTGCACTCGGGGATCAAGATTTATGCTGGAAGGTATAAGGGATATAGTGGGTCGAGTGGTGATAAAGTAATAGATCACTTGAGTAATTTTCATGTGACACGGATTGTGAGAGGCTAAGGAATCTTATGACTTGTTATTTGCACTGAGTAGCCTCGCTTTACTTCCTCGAGACTCGCTGGACATTCAATCTAAGGAAAGTAGGGGATCTTATAACCTTCTCCTGCTTGTACTATGGTATGATGTTGTGGGAATTTTGTACCATTCCGTGCTTTGACTGTGTGAATTTCTGGTGATATATAAATGTATATTTTTATATATGGAAATCTTGAATTAACTGGTACATGATGTTTTCAAATATCCATGGTTGAATGCTTTGTGAAATTGTTTTAAAGCATGACATGGGTATGAGACTGTGTGAGAGTCCGGATTGATATAGTGGACACGGGACGATGACTAGTCCTGCTTGTAGTCCCGTAGGTCATAGATATACGGGATAAGTGGGCATATCCCCGGTGGTAAGTCCCAAGAATTTGTCTTTGTTCGATGATCGGCTGGCCCCGTGGGAAAGCCTAAAAGAGTCATTTCGATGAAGGGTCGAGATGGTGGTAGTATTGCATTCATGGGGCTCTAATCATCAACCTATTATCTGTAAAATGCTCATGTTTTGAGATATCTTGAATTATGTATAATTGAAGTGTTTTTATGAGCATGGCTTGTTAGGGGATTCACTACTGAGCTGTCGAACTCATCCCCATTATTTCCTCCACCTTGGGATGCAGTGTAGCAGACTAATCATGCTGACATGTGCTGGGACTGTGAGGGTTTTTGAGGATGGAAAGATTTTATGCCAACCTTAGCTTGTTGGTGGTTGAGCATGCATATTTTGATGAATATTTAGTGTTATGTGGATATTTTAAGTGATCTTGAGCTTGGAGGTCGAGAGGATCGAGCATTCTTAAAACTCTCTCCCGAAGGGAGCGGTACGCCTGGTAGCTTGAGGAAGCTAAATCCGCTACACTGCACTTTGAAATTATTGAGAGAATAGGTCCAGTGGCCTATAGATTAGACTTACCGGAGGAGCTTTCTCGAGTCTATAATGTGTTCCACATCTCCATGCTACGCAAGTATATTTCAGATCCCTCACACGTGTTATAGGCACCAGAGATTGAGCCGAGGATGACTATCCATGAGGAACAAACAAGGCAGATTCGAAGGAAGTAGGAGGAGCTTCAAGAACAAGACAATATCCTTAGTGAAGGTCCTATGGAGAAACCACCGAGTCGAGGAGGCGACTTGGGAGCGGGAGGACCAAATACGGAGCCAGCATTCCTATCTCTTCCATGACACAGTAATTTAATTTCGTGGACGGAATTTTTTCTTGGGTGGGGTAGTTAGAATGACCCGTACTAAATAATACAAGTTTGACCAAGTTCGACCAAATTTGACCAGAGTTTGACCAAGTTGGAATTCAACCAATAAGAGGTGGGGCCGTTGACTTTTTCAAGGATGAATAATTTTGGGTCGACTAAGACACCATTTCAGAGTCTGGCCGATACGAAGTTCACAAACAAAGGGTAATCGCCAAAACTGGTCACGGATAAGTAGCGGTCCCGGTAAGTTCAAAATGCCAGCATTTTATCAATTTTCAAGTCAGCCCGGGAATTTTACCTGAAACAACCCTAGGCTCTATATAAGCCTAGTTTTGGATTCCAAGTGAGGATCCAACCCCAAAACCCGAGAGAAAATCCCAAAAACCCGAAAACCCCAACTCGGGTCGTTTTGACCCATTTGTAGGCCAATGGGTTTCAAATGATGGGAGCCGACATTCCGCTTCACCACACCGGACACGCTACGGACAGATGGGAGGAGAACATCCGCATCTTAAGTTTACAGAAATTTCACGGCCAACCGCCTCCGGACGCGCCGGGATTGGGCCGGCAAAGCGGCGGTGGCGGCCACCGTGGGTCACCGGCACTCCTGATTTTGGCCATTTTCTACGCCCAGCCACCCACAGCTCCTTTCCACCATTTGACCCTCCAACTCATTTCCGTGGTCCTTTCTCCGTAGATTCATCACCGCTTGAAAGGATACGACAAAAACAAATTCAATCACACGAGAGTTTTCCGGCCACCACAGCAACCTTTGGACCAAGGTGAGGCTACTGATGTGTTCCTGGTCTCTTGGGCTTTCCATTGATATGTTGTTTGTAAATTTTGGACGTCGTTTGGTTAGTTTTCCATTTTGTAGTTGTTTCGTAATTACCTGAGATGTCGGATCGAAATAGGAGTACCCATTGGTCAAATTTCGCAAAATAGTTGTATTAGTGAAATCGATGTTTTTAGGAATTATCGATCTGCTCAATCTCGGTGAAATTAGCTCTCGTGAAAAGCCACAATTTTAGGTATAGCCCACTGTGTAATCTGGGCCCGTTTCTGAAAGTTAAATTTGATGGTCTCATAGTTCTGGGGTGTTATTCTAAGGCTCTGTGGATATCCCAATATCGCCGTTCAATTATTTGGAGCCTAAGTGATATTTTATTTATATTACGGTGCATTCACGCTGAGTTAGAGACGATCTCAAGGACAAGACTGAAAGGCCTCGTAGTATGTGAGTGGTTTATATGTTTTAATACTGGGGTACAGCATTGGTATATAATTATGGTTAATTATTTAATAAATATATCATTTGATCGAATAAATAAGCATGCATAAATAGAATGATCTCACATATAAGACAAGTTATCATTTCATGTGAGTTTTGTCAACATTTTAAATATTTGGAAGTTTTACTGAGTTCCTGGATGAGTCTGTGGTATTTGAATATTTTGGGTACGTGGATTGAGGTTTTAAACCGCTTTGAAAACTTATTGTTTTAAGAAAGAGATTTTGAGATTCAGGAAATGATTGTGATACGCATCGCTTGGAAAAAGTACTTGTGAGAAAAAAAAATACTTGATATATTATTTCCACTGCGTTTGAGGTCGGCTCTGAACCCGACGGTTTAGTAGCTGCCACTGCGTCAGCAGGTCAGTTTGAACCCACGCAGTTGCCACGGCGTCGGAGGCCTGGCTTGACCCGACTAAGCAAGAGGCCGCCACCTGCGTCGTGAGTCCGGGCTCTGAACCCTAATGCTTAGTAGTTGCCACGGTGACGTGAGGTCGGTTTGATCCCGACGGTTTATCAGTTGTCACGGTGTCGTGAGGTCGGTTTGACCCAACGGTTTATTAGTTGGGCTACCTGCCGTGAGGCTCGCTTGACCAATTTCGCTTGGTATTCCGGTTTTGCCACAAGTGACGTGAGGTTGGTATCATCCAACGGTTATATGTTATTCCACGGCCATGAGGGTAGGGTTTACCACTGGTTTAGGAGCTGGACATTATATGGTATGGGTACGATGTTATTTAGTTGCCACTTGTTGTGATGTTCCGTTTAATTCAACGGTTTGGTATTCGGGTTTCTACATTTGACGTGAGGTCGGTTTACCTACGGTTTAAGGATGGGTACATAGTGCTTATTACTGCTGGTTCTCATTTAGTATGGTACATCGTTGGTGTATATGGTACTAGCATGATAGTCGATTTTGATGGTAATGTTGCATCATGGTCTCCTGGTGCAAGACGTGAACCCTTCAATAGTTATGATTATTATATTTTCCATGATTAATTGTACAACATGACGTTTATATGTCATGATCAAAGTCCTATGATGAAGGAATATGGTTATAAAGGTTCTTGATAATGAAGTCGCGCACTTATCGAGCATGATTTTCTTATTGTTTGGTTTTGGTAAAGTCAGGGTTTTGTGAAATGTGTTTCACAAACTGGAACTCCACAAAGGAGTGGACGGAGGTCTCGAGAGAAGAAATTTTCAAAAAAATTAAAAAACATTATTTTCCATATAAATTTTATGTCACTCACCGAGGATTTATTTCTCACGTGCTTTTTTATTGTTTTAATATCCGCCCTAGGTCCCGGCAAACAGAGGTGCCTACCTCGCGCCTGCATTCAACACTGGCTTTCATAGCCATGTGACTTCATCCCATCCATCCTGCCTTTTGTTTTGTCGACCTATTTATTTTCATTTTGTAACCCTAAATTCGCAAATACTCTTAGAATGCTCTGATATTAGTATTAAACTCATATGGGTCCTTATTATGTATGAAGTGGTTATGACCTACATTTGGATAGGACGGTCGTGAATTTTTCTATATAACTGAGGTATTGTGGTACTGCATGTGTTTATTTCTTTCTTAGGTGGGGTTCCATCAGGTATCCCCTATATTGTATGCTTAGACTTCACTAGGCGGACCACCCGGGAATCTCTGGGAGGGTTTCCTGTCGTGTCCTATCAATGTCGTTATCATGAACACCAATTGAATCAGTTGCAACGCCACTGCCCATGACAAGGACACGCTTAAAATTATTCAAAATGTCATTGTCCATGACAGCGACAATTGAAATTGTTAAATCTTAAAATTTTCAAATTGCTTGTTGTTTTACTTGAATATTTGATTAGCCAATTACCGCTGTATATGACAACGGTATTACGCACTACTGCCTTAATTCGCTTTCAAACTAATTTAGATGATTTTTCAAATAAAGTATTTTTGATCTAAAACTCATATAATCAACTCTTACAATATAATTAAAACTAGTCTTATTGACTTGTGACAATTATAAATACTTACAAGAAAAGTATCTTCACTTAATTCATGAAAGGTAGTTTGGCGCTTATAAATATGAAACGAATTTTTTCCATTTAATATTTTCAACCAAACGAACAAAATGATTCTTACTTGTGTAGCTATATATATATATATATATATAGACACACGCATATTTTTACAAAATTTGACAAACTTTATGCACTTTATTTAAATATTTTTTTTTAAATGGAGACAACCCTAAAGGTTAATCAATAGGTCTAAGTCATAATAATGTTTATTAAATAGTCATCATTTCCGAGTTCACGTTAAGATTATTAGAGTTTTACCAAATACTTAATTTTAGGGCCAATAAGATAAAGATAAGTCTAAGTATGTACAAACTTAATTGTAACAATCATATTAAAAAAAGGATGACATGAGCTTTTCCATTTACTTTGATGAAGTAAAAGAATCAAGGAATGTATTGAAGGAAAGGCACGATTTAATGCTATGCCTCATATTATCAACACCAAAGTCTTATAAAAAAAGTCATATAAAATAAATCCAATTGGGACCAATAATACGATAATTTCAGCGTCGCAGAGGAGTATTATTACACTATTTGAGGTAACGAAAAGTAGGTACACTTGCAAATTGCAATGCAACCGTTTATTTTTTCACATATATATATAGAGAACAAATGATCGTACGGAAAGCCAGAGAAAAGGGGCAATGGTGGGGCCCATATAAAACAACTACCAAATCGAACGTGTGCTAGGAATTGGAATAGGAATATGAATAGAAATAGGAAGCATTACTACCTTCCTCAATCCTCAATCTTCAATAAGACAATCCCGATTAATCTGTCATTGATAAATGAATGAGACCATCCTATTTTCTTGACGGTTTTGCCGTCACCTTATGATTTAGTTTAAATTCATCGATCTTGAAATTTCAAATTTCTAAAACTGAAAGCAATGAATTAAATTTTTTTCATTATTGGTAACTAAAGGAACACGTATTTATTAAAAATAACATTTAGAAGTGTTTGAAAATTTATAATATTTTGCCTCAAAATTTGCTAAACTAAGAACCTATTCTCGTGGATATCATACAAAATAATAATTAAAAACATAATTAAAGAATATCATCCAAGAGGTAGAGGATAAAGTCCCTTATAACTTAACCAATAATCTTGAGTTGTAATCATATGAATGCAATTCATCCGAATTTTTATATACTAGTCTATACGATAATATGCCTTAAAAGGCGCATAGTAGTATGCATAATTTGCTCAAAACATTACTCATACCTAAAGTTTTTTCTTCTTATCCCCGAAACATAGCCTCATAAATACATAAGCTTCTAGATATCCTCATATTTCTACCATTTAAAGAAAAATATTTGTAACGTTTTCTCGACCTCTCATAAAATCAAATTTGGAAATTCTCATAAATTGATTTCATGTTTGCAAATACTCAATGAATTTAGAAACTCAAAGTAATAACAATTTCAATGCTAGATGTCCAATTATGAGGGATTGTTAGATGAAATTCATTAAAGACTTTAAAAATCATTTCAAAATCATCTATTACTTATCATTATATCAATACGTTTTTATTTTCTGTACATGAAATAGTCAATGATTTATTTTTTCCCAAAAAAGATGCTTAAAAAACATGGAAAAAGTTTTTAAATTAAATATTTCTTTAACTTAAACTGAAAATCGCTAATCCCATTAGGAATTACAATATTGTATTGTTATGAATAACAGTTTGATCGTGTTTTTAGAAATGTTTCTAGACATAGGAAACAATTTATGTTTTTCAAGCAAAATAAAGGGCTTGATAATATTTTAAAAACACTTTTGAAAGTTAAAAGTTCACTTGGAGTGTTTTTTTGAGAAGCACTTGGAGGTTTTTTTAAAAACACTTAAAGTTTTGGATATTCTAAAATACCTACTAGTTTATCCTTAAATATTTATTTATTTTTCCTTAAAACACTTATTTGATTTATTTAAAAATCCGATAATATTCATATCTTTAAAAATTAAATAATTCAAATCTTTGTAAATATTTTTAAAAATTCTATAATCATAAAAAATATTTTATAAAAAATAATTTGTTTTAGGTTTTATTACTATTTCATCAAATTTGTTGATGAAATATGTTATGAAACTCTATTATTTTAATTGTGATTCCCACGGTTAGTGTTGGTCAGCCGTAATTCCCTATAGTAATGGGTAGGTAGTCCCGATGGTGGTCCCATCAAATGTTAGAATCCCAATTACTGTAGTAAGAATAAAAATGACAAATTTCATCAAAAAATTAGTAAAGACAGGTTCAGGTTCTAGTTCATCTAGGATTGATGAACAAATCAAACAAATCCAGGAAAATACACAGAGAAAAGAAAATAGATTGTCTGTTTCCATTGAAGATTGGGAACAATATATCAAAAACTAGGAAATGCCAAAACCAAACATTAAATAATTATACAAAGGAGAAACTTTGAATTCAAAAAAGATTTATAATCAAAACTTCCAAAAACACTCATTCAATAGGATATGAGGACGGAAACCATTGAACTTCTAGATCTAAAAGACCTAAACAAATTCAAAGGGAAAATTCAAAATTCTTCATATAGGTGTGCTATCCAGTTGCAAATTTAAACCCTAATCGTTAGTTAGACAAACCCATATGTATATGTCTTAGGAGATGTTAGGCATAACCAATTCCAAGATTCCTTTAGGGCTTATGCAAGCAACACATCATTTGGACCTGTATTTTACTTGTTATCCAAATTTAGAGCTGGGATCGTAGCTGCACGACCGAGTATGCATACAAGCTTTTAACTCCTAAACATCCAAAACCAAACTATGATATGGATCTCAGATCCAGAATATCCTAATAGTATACAGAGTATACTATAAGGTTATGACTTTCATAGTTAATCCAAATTGCCTTTTGTCCTCTCGAAAAGATCAAACTTTAATATGGCAAGCAAATGAAAAGAACTCTACAATCATAATACCAAAACCAATTCCTTGGGAATGTTTAACACAATCTAAGGAATGGAATTTCAAACAACTTTTAGCTCCAAAACCTATAGAACAACCAAAACTAATGTCCATAACTGAGGATGAACAAGGAAATGTCCAAATCAACTTTGAACCTAGAAAGAACATCCTAGAAGATCATATTCGCAAGTTCTTCGAATTCCTTTATAAATTCGAACTCCTTCCGAAGATCAAATATCCAAATAAACTCGAACTCGGAAGAAGAGATTATATTTCACGATTCCGCATTTAAAATATTCAAAATCAACAAACTTGAGGTAATCCTCCGATAGTCCAACCTATTCTCAAATGATGTCAAGAATGATGAGCCTACTTCACCATGATGATGACGCAATAGAATTTGTGGAGCAGATAAAGAATATCTCAAAAAAGCAAATTCCATCAAAACACGCCGAAATGTAAGTGATTTTTCAACATTAACAAATGAACAAAGAGAAAAGTTTAAAAAACAATGGTATCAAACAATGGAAACAATGGAAATGAATATTCCAATGTTTATTTATTTTGATATCTATGAAGAAACAATATTAATTCATCTCTTCGCGAAATTAATATGTTCCAAAAGGAATTTGATGACCACTTCTGAAAGAAGAAAGTGTCAACACATCCTCCTTTAGAAGAGATAAAAATTGCTGCCTGCTGAGCTAGAAATTAATGCCTGTTCCTTCAAAACAATAAGCACTAAAGAAGAAGAAACAAGAACCACAAGACTTAAAGATATAAAAGGTCTTCAAAGAAGAAAGTAATTTTATTAAATCAAATACTAGGAACTATTTCTCTCAACTAGATATAATTGAGAAAATATTCTAAACCAAAAAGAATAGGAAAACCTTTGTTTAGAAACTTAAATTAACAACCCTTAAAACCAAGGAGAAGTGGAAATGAAGATTTAATAAAAGCTTTAACTCCAAAGGTTAGAAGCTATAAATCTAAATGGACCTTCTACTAAAAAGATCAAATAAACTTTAAGTGGTTGCGATACATAATCATTAAGAGAAACAATACAAACAAATGAATTTAAAATGATAAAATAAATAGAATAAAAACTTGAATCAAAGAACAAAAACTTTTATCCAAGACCTCAACTCCTCTAGATTTACAATTCGAGGAAATAAGACCCCAAAGAAATCAATATAATAACGATTTTATTTACGAATTCGATTATCACTTAATCTTTCGTAATTACGAGATTCTCGTTGTTCTTCGTCAAATATCAATGGCATCTACCGCGAAGTTATTAAACTAGAGATGATCATAATGCATTCAACTTATTCTTCGTGGATTTACGTAAACCTTAAGGTAACTGTGGGATAATTGTCTTGGCCAACAAGAAAGACGTTTCTATCCAACTAAGTACAAATGAAGAAGGTGAACAAAATGCGCCTTAAGAAATAAATTTTTAAATGTAGAACCAACATTTAAAATTTTGAAGGTGAAATAACCAAACATTTCATGAGACCCTGCATCTCAAGAAAGAAATTTTTGAAATCCTTAAAATTTAAAATGTAGAACACTTAGTGATTTTAAATGCATCATGATGTGTTCTTAGCAAAAGTTATGGCTAGACAAGATGCGAGAGCCTCTTTATTGGAAAGAAAGATTCCTTTATATTTCCCAAGAGCTGGATCAAAAAGTTCAAGAAACCCTTAGAGAAAAAATAAAACGGAACCATTCCCTTATGATGAACTTACTTCAAGTGAGATCTCATAGGATAAGTGAAAAAGGAAGGTTTGAAGTTGTGTTCTCAACTAAGACTCTAATATCAAATAAAAAGAGATTTAAAAACTTCAAAGAAAGATTTAGGATCTTTTTGTGCGCAATATGGTATTGAAATGCTGGCCACTTTCACAAAAACATAAACATTGGCAAAAGAAACCTTATAAAAATACAAAAATATAAATCTTACAAACATAAGAATGATAAACCCCATATACCCACCAAAAACATAAACAAGAAGTTGGGATGTTTCCGGAAGCTGGTCAAAGGGTCATATTACCCAAACTCCAGCAGAAACAAAAAGTAAATGTTTTATCCGATGACGGCAAGAATATTATTCGGAAAATGATACTTCTTCTTCTGAAATTGATCACTCTCAAAACAAAGAAACAACATCAGAAAAAGAACAAAGTCAAATAGACAAAATAGAAAAATGTTTATGTCAAATAAATGTTTTAACTGCTGATCAAGAATTATTCATAGAAATGATAGATCAAATTGAAGATAAGGAAATTAAATCCAAATATATAAGAAAAATTATAGAATAGCAAAGCACTAAACCAAAACCTTATTTACCGAGAGCAAACATAAATAGATAAAAGATTATATAGAATATCCCGTATCAGAACCCTGACGTCGGAGAGATCTGACAGGTATTAGATACTGAATCTAATGAGAACTAGTATTTAACAAATCTTTATGACAATATAATATCAACAGATTTAAGAAACTTATTATCAGAATGAGTGTTTATATTATATGATCTATTGTGATGAACGAGACATAATTATATGAACATCATGATTTTGAATCACTCATATATTTTTGATCGATTATGAGCTGATTTGAACGCTAGAACGATTAATTCTACCAGACATTTTACCAAACTTCACAAAGACTTAACAAATAGCAATGTTCTTGAAAGTACAATAAAATACCACAAGGGCATATATGCAAAGATGGTGTTTAGAGAGAAAACTTCATTTTTGCTAGTAAAGCAATCAAATTATTTTAGGAACTCATTTCTTAACCCAATTATATCCTTTCTACAGGATAGTAGTGGTTACAAACATCCTACAAATATCAAAATTATTTTTGAATTCATCAAATTAGTAGAAATAAAAGGAATAAACCAAATTCAAGATCACATTAGTAAGGATACAAAGAAAAACAAACAAAGTGAAATTTCAGAAAAGAAATTCAATTAAAAGACTGAGAAAACCTCGAAATCCAATCAACTTCGTGGATAGATTAAATAGGTACAAAAACAAATTGAAAAACAATCTATGCTCTTCAATTCCAAATGCTTTTTGGAATAGAAAGCAACATATGGTTTCTTTACCGTATGAAAACAGATTTTAATGAAAAACAAATTCCAACTAAGGCAAAACCAATTCAAATGAGTCCAGAACTCCTAGAATACTGCAAAAAAAAGATTAATGATCTTCTAAGCAAAATTTAATAAGACCAAGTCACTCTCCTTGGAGTTGTGCAGCTTTTTACGTTCAAAAAGCTTCAGAACTAGAAAGAGGAACTCCAAGACTTGTTATAAATTATAAACCCCTGAATAAAGTTTTACAATGGATTAGGTATCCAATACTTAATAAAAAAGACTTAATTCAAAGGATTTATAATGCAACAATATATTCAAATTTGATATGAAACTGATTTTGGCAAATTCAAATTCAACCTCAAGATAGGTACAAAACAACATTTACGCTCTATTTGGACATGAATAGAATGTAATGCCTTTTGGCCTCAAAATGCTCATTCTGAGTTTCAAAATATGATGAATGATATTTTCAATGATTATACAAAATTTTCAATTGTATACATTGATGATGTTCTCATATTTTTAAACTTAATTGAAGAACATTTTCAACATCTAAAAAAATTTCAAAAATTAGTCAGAGACAATGGTTTAGTTATCTCTGCATCAAAAATAAAACTGTTCCAAACAAAAACAAGATTTTTAGGTTTTGATATTTATCAAGGTAAAATCAAGTCTATTCAAAGAGCAATAGAATTTGCTAGCAAATTTCCTGATGAAATCAAAGATAAAAATCAGCTTCAGAGATTTTTAAGAAGTTTAAACTATGTTGCTGAATTTTACCCAAACCTTATGATTTTAATTAAACCTTTATTTCAAAGGTTAAAGAAAAATCATGTCCCTTGGTCAAATGAACATACCCAAATTGTCAAATAGGTTAAGTCCCAGGTTAAGGAACTACCTTGCTTAGGAATCCTTCACTCAGAAGCCTTTCCTATTATTGAAACAGATGCTTCAAACATAGGATATGGTGGGATACTTAAACAAAATTTTGAAAACAAAATTTCAATTGTCACTCATTATGGAATCCTGAATCGTCCTTTATCACTATTCAACCTGCCAAAAAATAAATTTTAGCAATTGTTCTTGCATTCAAAAATTTCAAAGCGAAGTTTTTAACAAAAAATTTCTTTTAAGGGTTGATTGCAAAAGTGCCAAACAAATCCTACAAAAAGATGTTCAAAACTTAGTTTCAAAACAGATTTTTGCCATATGGCAAGCCATTTTATCTGTTTTTGATTTTGAAATAGAATTTATCAAAGGATCTTCAAATGTTTTACCCGATTTTCTCACGGAAATTTTTATTGTGGAAAATGAGCAAACAAGACCCTATCAAACCGTACAACCAAAGAGTCATATGCAATGTCCAAAGGGACAAACTTCCAAATCGCTTTGAAGTTTTAGGAAAATCTAAAACCCGTGTCACTTCAAAACCCAATCTATATTTCCAAAGAATCAAAATTGTTGATTTAGGTTCTAGAAGTGGATCATATATCTGCTTCAGGCTCTTTTGAGCTTCAAATTTTTTTTCAAAAAGATAAATTTTTTATCTCAAATGATATTTCTAAAACCCGTAGATTCTACGAGTTCATACTTGTAGATACGGAATCAATTCAAGTATCGCATATCAAGAACCCTGAGGGTAAATCGAAGTACCATACCCAAATGCAAAATTTTAAAATCATTTAAAATGATCGGGGAACAAAGTCCTTTACTCAAACGTTTTCACAAAATTGCTCCTCAAACCTTTGATTACATTGATTTACAAAGAGGCATTGTTTAACACTTTCTATGTGTTAGACCTTCTTCCCATTCATGGTTTTTCAATCGAGGAGAAACCCAAACATCTTTCCAAACCGGTTTCGTGAATGGTGGCCTTTTCGGGAGCTTATTCAAAACATTTTATGTCCTGGAATTAGAAAATCTTTTTGATTATTTCAAAGCAAATTGTGAGTTTTTCCTTTGGGAAATAGTTATTCACTCCGGCTTCAGCTTTCAATTTAGAACTCGATTTTCATTGAATCCCACCCCATAATTTCTCGCTCTCGCACTCATTCCCCTCATTTACAGTGAATTCAAAATCAAAAGCAGATCCTTCAAAATTTCTCAAACACAATCCTTTGAGTCCATTAAGGATTGGCTTGATTCTCAAAAGCCCAAGTCCAAAAATCCCACAAAGACAAAGGTATCTATTTGGTCTCAACCTTTTTCAGACCCAATTCCTTGGCCCCAAACTTCGTCCAAAAAGTCATTTCCTTCAAATTCACACACAAGTGCCTATCTCCAAAAGTACCAAGAGTAAATTGTCGAAACCATATATAACTCAACTTGCAGATTCGTGAGGATGATGAGGAAGACACAACCTCAAGCTCTGACTTCTAACAAAATGAAGACATGTTACTTACTCCCATACACTCCCTCGAGTAACGACATCAAGATCCATAGTCATAAGCCTTAGAGAACTTAAAGGCTCAAAATCTCCCACCCACCACACTCTTCAAATCATCAAGAATCGATTCATTGAAGCTTCAAAATAAGAGATTAAACAGGGATCCAAATGGATTGATGACTCCAAACTTGACAGATTGGCACGACTCTCCATATTGATGTGATGCCCGGTCTCCCACTACCAAAAGCAAACAGTACAGTTAAGATTCGATGTTAGGTCGCTTCGAAAAAGATATTCACACTTTCAAGTTAAGACAAAAGTGATTTATTATACGACTCAAAAGCGGTTTCTTTTCAAGCTTTCTCAAAGATAAGGTCAAGATGCTTTATTCCTCTTTTCAAAGATCACATGCTAAGTAATCATGATTGCCAAATTTTATTTTCAAGTTCACTTAATTTCAAAGCCTTCGAATCCACTGCACCATATGTATGAGGGATGCCTCCCTTACAAAGCAAAGGTTTTAGAGAAATAAATAAATAAAACTGAGAGATTTCTTGAGAGCTTTCCTTTTGTAACATGCTCGACATCGTGCAAACTTTCCTCGCATAAATCTTCAAATATTTGTAAGTTCAAATAAAATCTTTGATTCAATCTTTTTGCATAATGTTTTGTTTTTACTCGGCTCAATTATAAAAATCTTTCAGTACGTGATATTGTACTGGAACCAATAACTTCCTCCCGATCTCGCCCCTCAGTAGAGAAACCTCCAGAATAACGCCACTATGCCAAAATACCGTTTAATTTCGTATGATTGTTTTGTTTTAAGATCCTGATTTATTTAAAAATCCAGATATTACCATATTTTTTAAAATTCAATAATTCAAATATTTTTAGAATATTTTAAAAAAATTTCTATAATCATAAAAAATTATTTTATAAAAATAATTGTTTTAAGTTTTTATTAATTTTTTTAGGTTTTATTAATACAAAATGTTTATGTATGTTTATTCACAGTTCAAATATTTCTTTTATAAATATTTTAAAATAATTTTGTAATCGTAAAAATTAGGTATTTATTAATGCAAATATTTATATATGTTTATTCATTAATTCCCTTATTTTTGTAAATATTTTTAATTTATTTTTATCAAAATATTTAAAAAAATTTATAATCATAAAATAGTTACTTAGGTTTTATTAATATGAATTTTTATATTCATTTATACATTTTGTAATAATTTTTTATTTACAGATATCATATTTTTATAATTAAATATTAAATATATTTTTGGTAATTTTAGTGACATAAAAAACTAGTTTATAAGTATGAAATATGTTACAAAAATTCCTATAGAATATTGCTATAAAAACGCTTTTTGATAGAAGGTTTGTGTGTTAAAACGCTTGATTGAACCAAACGCTTCTCCTCTAAGCTCGCAGTTTTTTAATGTTAAAAATGCGACTCTCCAAGAGAAGTTAAGAAGAAGAAAGAGATGTTATCGGGTTCGGTGATAAAAGAGAAAACAGTGGGTCTGTAGCCTAGACCATACAACCGAATCTAGATTTATTAAATTACACCCCACACACACTACCGGCTTTTCGGATATTTAGTATAAAATAAAAATTTAAATAATATAGTTTAAATATTTTTAAACGTATATAGTTTTTTTATGAAAAGTGTATTTTGAAAATTTTTAAGAGAGATTTTCAAAAATTAGAAAATTTTATATAAAAATATACCGAAAAATATTTTATAATTTGAACGTTTTGAATTAACTTTTACATATATTTTTATAATTTTAAAATTTTAGAACTTAAATTGCTTTTAGTTTTTAAAATTTTTAGAAACTGTCTTTTAAAAATAGACACTTTTTAAATTATGTTATTGATGAGGGAGAAAAATTATATGATTATTTTTCAAACTACATGTTTTTAAAGATTTTTTAATTATTTTTTTGAAAGTTTCCACACACCTCGAAGTAATTCCCACACACCTCGAAGTAAACATGAGAGAAATTATGGAGAGGGTAAAATCGTCACTGTCTTCCTCTCTTCTCTTCTCTGTGAGGGTGTTTCTATCGCAAATTTGCCTTTGCTTCAACTGTTCCATTACAATGTCTGGCTGTCGGTGGTGGTGGCGGCCGTCGTCGGGTGGTGGGAGGACGGCGACGGATTCTCGTCCCGATCATTGTCTCCGGCCTCTGATCAATCACAACAGAGGCGGGCGAGGAGGGAGAGGCAGGGGCTATGGTTCCCCCTGATGCCGGTGGTTCACGTCCTGCCCTGAGTTTCACGCGCCGGCGAATTTTCCGCCATTGTCTTCTATCACTCCCGCTTCTACTCTTCCGCCATTGGCTTCTCCATCACCCTCTGCTTCTACTTCTGCAGCGTGTCTCTGAGCCGCGAGTCTGATAAGAGTCCACATTGCAGTTCCGTCTTCTGCCCGGTTCGCCGTCACCCTTCTGATCCCGTTCGGCCTCAGCCGCAGACTCCTGTTCGGCAGACCCAGCCCCAGCCGCAGACTCCTGCCCTTCGTCCGGCCCAGACTCATCCTACAACCACTGTTCCGAGTCGCCTCAGCCGCAGACTCCCTGCTCCTCGGCCGGCCCAGACTCCTGTTCCGGAGATAGTCATTGGCAAATGGGTTACCTTTTGTAATCTAAAGGAGAATGTGGGTGGTGGGTTTCTCCTACCGCACCGTGGAGTCACCATCGCTGGTGCAGTCCCTCCTAAAAAGGGAGGTGTTTAGACATCAGCGACACATCTATGCCGGTTCCGCTGGAGCTAAATGTGCCGACGAGGTCGTCTTGTCTGGTACGGTCGATGCCGCTCCCGTTTCTGCTGATGTCGCAGATTGCGTTGCCGCCGTCGCTGATCGCTTTCTGGTGACTTACCATCAGATCCAGGCGATCCACCATGCAGCAAGTATCAGATCTGAGTTTGCGACCGGAATACTCTCATCCGGGCCATGAACTTGGGGATGTTGGTATGGAGGTCCCTCAGATCTCTGATCCAGCTCACGGTTCGGGGTAGCATACAACCTCGCAAATGCCATCTCCGCTATAGATGTCAACGACGATTCCAGCGCCGACGGTAACCCCATCGGCACCAATTCGACGATCTCAAATGAGTATAGCGGAGCAGCGGCCGCCGATCTCCTCACCACTGGGCCTTGGGATGGGGATGTCCTGCCTCTCCGGTCGGTAATGGGGACCCGGCTTTCTGGTAAGGGAGAGTATTGGAAGGGCAATGTACCTTATGGCTGTTCACGCCGATGTAACACAAGTCCGACGCCGTTCACGCGTGGGTCTGCACTAGATCCTAGTTCTGATTGGCTGTGCGTCGGCGATGGTGTATGCCCGAGGGACGACCGAGTACGGAACCGCCGTTCCTATCACCGACGTTGCCTTGTCCTATGGTTCTATGGGTTCTGTTTGCTCGATCCCAGCTAGATCTGAGATTGGCGTTCCTGGAAAGTGTTTCTCGTCCATGTTGGCTCCGTCCCCGTTGCTGTAGCAGTTTCCCGGTGGGTCCGGGTGTTCCAATATTTCATCCAGCTCCGGTGATGTCCTCAGCTCCGTGTTCCAGTATTTCCGGAAACGGTGGACTATGTGGACTCTTCGGGGCTTGTGGGACTGATTATTGTCAACCGGGCTGATAAGAGCCCTATTTGGGTCAAAGTTCCTCTGAAAAGGGAGATCCCTGGGGCTGTTTTGGGCCTTCCGACAGACGAGTAATTACTGTGGCTGGATTAAGGCTGCTTGGGTATCGCCGACATTGTTTGCCGCTATAGTTTTAGCTCGACTAATCGGTTAGCTATTGAATCTGGCCTTCAAATCGTAGATTTAAAACACAGATTTGGCGGGAGCCGCTAAGCTTTTACTAAGAGCCAAGCCTAGCCTACTGGTGTAGTTCCTGACTTAATTCTCGATGTCTCTTGCTAGTTTGTTCGCCAATGTGGCCTCCTTTGTTTAGATACTTTGGGCAAGCATTACCGCTCGAGATATTTCCCACCATCTTGGTTAGTGGGATACCATATTTTCTCCTATATTAAGGATATTGACTAATCGTCGGTCCGATCTTCAAGGCTATGTTTGTAGGGTATGTTCCGTTTTGAGAGGTACCGTCCCTCGTATCTTAAGTCATTCCTGCTATGTTCTTGGTTCTCCCGTGCCCTGATGTGGGCTTATGCTTATCTATGGCCTGGGCTTGCTGTCACTCAGCCAGGTGGGACGATTGTCGCATTACTCATTGTTCTCGTCTCGTATGGAGATCACTCAGACGGCCGATGCCCCTTACCTAGGTTTTAGGGGAGGTGTCCGCTGTTTTCTAGACCCTTTTGGCTCACAGATTGCTCTTTGTTTGTCGCCGCGATTTTAAATAAATTTAACTATTCAAAAAAAAAAAAACTTTGTTCAGTTTTCACTACTTCTCGTGCTTCGTTTCGTTTTGGAATGTAACTAGATTCGAGGTGCCGCCTTCGACATCAAAGGCCACATGCTCCAAGGAGGCCTGGGTTTGGAACACCGTGGAAAGAAATGCGACCCGAGCAAATAATTTCCAAGTAGAAGTGGAGGATAGAGATTACTATCATTGTGATGCGAAGCTTTTTTCTTCACATTATTCTATTTCATGTTTTCGCTTTTGATTTTGCTAGAGCAATTCGATATGGTAATGATTTGTTTTGTGCCTTTTCTTCTTTGATTGCTTGGTTATTGCCCCATTCGATTGCTTTTTTTTTCTTTCTTTATGATGTAGATTTCTATTATTTAGTGAAGGTTACAAACCAATGTGATGTATCGCATAAATATGTTTTTTGGTTTTAAATCTATTTTCTTATTTTGATTCATTTTACTTTTTTTTTTTTTTTCTATTTTATTTCCCTGGCATTTTCTCTTCATTTTAACCAATAGGGAGATGTTTGTCGTAATGTGCGTGTGTTGACAACCAAAGGTGGCGCGTGTTGAAGGTGAAATTTGTTCATTTTGCCCGTTGTCGAGAATCGAAGATGATCTTTGAACCTGTATCAAAAACATGTATATGTTCTCAAAGATGGACTTTGTTTTCTTGATTATGTTATTACAATTAGGTTTTGATGAGTAAACATCTCTATCTATTTTCCCGTGTTTCATTTAAAGTTATAATTCCATTCTTTCGTTAGAGGCAAAAGTTGCGTACCAATGTCGTTCCAATGTTTACCATTGGTTTGATTCCATATGATGTTTCTGACTTCAATTCTAAGCATAAGAACATCTATTTTTATATAGCTTTAAGAAAGTTTTTGAATTCAACATCCTAGAGGACCATGTAAAAATCTTTATCCACTGGCTGCTTGATGTGCTTTCAACTTTTATCCTGTGTAGCCCGCTAATATTAAGATTATATATCTTGCCCTAATTCCTTGTCTCGCAAATATTTGTCTTATCACCATATCCCGGGTGTTATTAGTCACATTAGAATTATGCTGTTCTTAGCTAGTCACTGCTTAAAGTTGTTCAATATTTGATATAGCTTACGATAACACCTGAGGTCATATCAAAGGCTCTAAACCTCAGAATAATAAGTCAACTTGTTGAGTTATACAAGGTGTCACATTTGGGTCAACGAAATCCAGCATATGATGGCAGTAAGAGCCTGTATACAGCAGGTCCATTGCCCTTTAATTCGAAAGAGTTTGTCATCAAGCTAGTAAAAGGAGAGGATGAGGCTTGTCCAAGGTTTTTCTCCTTTTTTACTAATGTATTTTAATCCCACTTTACTATTATCTCACTTATGTTGAAAGTTGATTCCTGGCATGCGTGTATGAACGTGGAATTTAAGGTGGCTATTAAATTACGCTAAGTCCGACGAGAATACCACACCGCTGCATGCGGGCGCATGGGCTTAAATGCTGCTCCATAGGGAGATCATACAACTCATGTGGCCTCGTGAGCATCACCATCTCAAAGTGCTTTATTTTATTTTGTTAAACTATTTCTTTCTTATTATTATTATTATTATTTTTTTTGTTGATGGCTCAAGCTTTTATGAAGTTTAGACATGAAATCATGCGCATCACACATAAGAAACCATACCATCTTGATACATCTAATAACCTTGTTGAATGTTACTATAGTTACACTGTTGTGGGACGGTCATTTTTCTCTACTGGACAATAAAGGTGTGCTTCCGAAGGTTTATAGTATTGAGAGGTTACTATCAAAGTCTTCGCCTCAATCTAAATGGACTCTCCTCAATATCGTACTTCTTCCATTTTTCTTTATCAAAAGGATAGATGAAGTAATCTAAATGTTTTTCCTTCTTTATCGGGCTTGGCTTTTCTTGTGTTATACAAGTATTTTCATGTTACGCGTATGTGTCCGCCATCCTTCTATGAGCTCTGCCTTCAGACTGAGTTTGTTGCAAAACATGTGAAGCCTCAAGATGTATCAAAACCTATGTCTGATAAGGAGCAGATTATGGTATTATTTACCCTATGGTCACGCCGGTTTCTATCTTTCTATATGATGAATTAATATTCAAGAGGTTTGCTAGGGCTTGGAAGAAAGACAAAAGCATTTGTTTGCTAATTGATTTTTGATGAAAACAGGAATGTAATTAGTTTCGAACATTAGAGCAATAAAGGAGGAATTTCAAAAGCTCTTTTGTCATCCATTGCCATCTGGTTGGACAAATTTTCTAGGCCACATGGATTTTCATTAATTTCCTCTGAGAAACAGCTGAATAGTTACACAAATTAGTAATAGTATTTAAACTATCAAAGTTTGAGTGTTTAATACTTGTGATTTCTTTGGTCAAAACAAAGCAAAAACTTGCACATTTTTCCTTTTGTGAGTTTCACTGTTTTGTTTTTCCCTTTGTGATTTCTAGCTAAAGAAAGCCTTGAAAGGAGTTAAGGTACAACTCACTCATAGGGAGTTTGCTAAACGTTACAAATGTTGATGTCTCAAGGCAACCAACAAACCAACTGACGTGAGTTGTGTTACACTTTTCATCTATGTTTGTGTTTGTGGGTTTGTATAATTTATTATATCATTTTATCTATATGAGAAGAAGGTAAGAAATGTAAAATATCTCGCCCTCCTATGGTGGTATGAGTTTAAATTCTCGTGAATATAGTTAACATAAAATTGTAAAATAATGGAACAAGGATATACAGAGAATATTTCAAAGGGTGCTTATGTTCAAGTTTACATTCAATAACATTGAATTTATAGTTCTATTTTATTTTCAAATTGTTAATTTTGTTTTTAAACAAAACAATTCAATAAATTGGGGCATATTCTTTAGTCGTCCTTGTATTTTGAAGACTTATGTTGCATGGATTTGAATCTTGGTTCCATTTAACTGATTCCTAAATTAAGTTTTCAAAAAGGTACTTTATGTTCAAAGTTGAATTTTAATGCTGAGATTCATAAGCTTGAGGAAATTATTAAGTGATCGCTGCTCTTTATATTTCATTTATATTTTAAACTTTACATGCACGAGTCTTTGGTGAGCATGTCCCTTTGTATTTTTGGTACATTGTAATATCCAAAAATAGTGTATGGAAAATAAGATAGAACATTGAAAAATGCTAAATATATCAATCCACTTTTTGATTATATATTTAAATAATAAATTTAGCTTTTTAATAGGTCATGAGACTCATTGCACATGGTCCGCCTTTAACTAGATTCATGTGATTAGTTCAGGCTCTATTGTAAGGCACTGAGGTCTCAGAGCCTTATGTGGTTATCGGTTAATCGTCGTAGATGCTCCAAGGACTTCACAATGCTTTTTCGCTACTCATAATGATATTAGTTAAATAATCCATTTTAGCTGAAGGTCGCTGGAAACTCATGCCATGTAAGGTCTCGCAAAGTTATTGTGTACAATTGAGGCTTATAGCTGCCAGGTTATTGAGCATTGTCGCAGTATACTCAAGGATTTTAATGTTTTTTGTGCCATTTTGTGGGCTTTTGTATGAATTTTAAAAGATGCTTAAGTCTCAATATTTAATGGTTTCAATGAATTGTTCTTTGTGAGTACACTAGGATTTATAAGTCTTTTCTGATTTAAGGCATGGGATGAACCTTTTAAAAAGGGCTTGGTTGGTTACTAATTAATGGAAAAAAATAATTAAGAAGAATAAATGGAGTTGTTTAATGGTTGAACTCTTATATAATTAATATCATATTATTCATAGATAAAGAAAAAAGACCATAATGGTAGATAAATGAACATGTAGACATAAAACATAGATTTGGAGGATAATCAATTAATAGTACTCTTTGCTCTGAGGCCTTATTAGTCATAGTGACTTGGTGTCAAGATTACTTAAATAGGGCTATTAGAGTTGAATTTCTTTTGGGACAGAGGAATCAAATTAGAAATTATTGATAGATCAACAATTTAGTTGTTATGAAATATATAATAAGTTGAAGCTTGTGTCTTTTCCATCTAAGGTTTATGATAATTCTCATTTGAGCAAAATACCTTAAAACCATTTTTGTTCTTTTTTAAGACATTATGACACTAATTTTTATATTTTTTTAAAAGTTTGTTATGATATAATTTTTTTTCCTAATGTTATTTCTCTCAAAGTTTACACCTACTTATTTAGGACCAAGAATCTCGCTGTTCAATACTACTAAAAGTACAATATTGTCCTCAAATATGCCAATTGCCTCTCCAAGCTCGAGGACACAAAACCTATTTATTTGCCCAATGGAGGTATTATGCCTTCTTTGCTATTGTTTGTTGTAAAAATGCTTTTACCATGACTTTGATAATGAAGGGGATTTTTCAATTGCAGTGTTTGCAAGATTGTTGAGGGCCAACGATATACCAAAGAAATTGAATGAGTAAAGTCGTGTCCGGCTATGTTAAGAGTAACATGTCAATGTCCTAATCGTGAGGGAAGAAAATATCAGATCGGGTATGAAAACATATAAACCAATTTTTGTTGTACTTTTATGCACAGAGATCTGTTTTGGAACTAGCTGAGGTGTTTTCACTTATATTTCTGTCTATAATCATTCTTATGGACCTCATTTGTCCTTTCAGATGGTCAAACGAATTAATTTGGACCAAGATAAACTTGTTAGGGAGGATTTTGGAATTCGCATAAAGGAGGAACTTACATTGGTTGATTCCCGTGTTTTGCCACCCCCAAGGGTCATTCCTGTTTTATATTTTGTTTATTTTCTTTTTTTTTATGCCACATTTACCCTTCTCAATTCCTATTTAACAAACTTCGATTGGTGTGGTTTTCCACCTTAAGTATCATAACAAGGCGCAGAAGTAAAATGTTCATCCACACGCAAGGGAACATGATCGACAAGGTAAAATATCATATATTTCTTGCAATGCTCAAATACAAGGTTTCAGGAAGAATATAGATTTTTATGTATGTTTTATTTTTCTAGTTCTCATGGATCGCTTCTGTGACGTGAAGCATAAGGATTACTTGGGAAGTGATTTAATGTCGCTTACTTCCAAAGTCATATCCATCATTAATTTATGTTGTGTTTCTAACATGCATAGCGTACCTAAACATTGAAAATTTTGCATAGTAGAAATTTATTCTTGTCATTTTGTTTTCGATGTGTACATTATGGATGGGGTGGTCGGTAACGAGCTGCTTATCTGCCCTGGCCGAAAGCCATTTGCTCACCGTGAGCTAAACGAGTCGAACTTGAGCCTTAATTTAGGCTTGATAAATTTCGAGCCCGAGCCCGAGCCGAGCCGAGCCTGGACATTAAAAAACGACTATAGGGGGGGACTAACTATAGGGGGGTTTTGGCCTCCTCATCCAAGGTTGATGCAGTAGTGGACCATGGGAAAAGAAGGCTTTCGTCGTCGGGACTCCATCCGTCACCGAACGAGGCTTCCGGCCACGGCTCCCGACCCACAGATCCGGGTTTCATCGGCGGCGATCCCGACTCAAGCGTCGGATTGAAATGTCCGAAGTCATGTGTCCCTGATATCGATAATGGATCCTCAAGCTCTAGATCCAAATGACACACGGTAACGCGTGAATCCTCATGAAGCCGTCAAGGAGGCGCTGACGACGAAGACGACCGGAGCTCGAGCGAATCCCACGCCGTCAGCTGGGGGGACTGTACCTAGATCTCCAGACCGCCAGAGCGGAAATGGTACTCCATGATAATACAAGGTGCCTGGGCGACGGCATGTTCCAGCCGCGACAGCTGAAGGCGTGCCGACAAAGGGGACGCCGTAAGGACATGGATGTCGGGTACGACTGCACGACGGCCGACATCCCGTGTACAAGGACCAATACAAATATGAGGGTATCAGCTCCCGTGGAAACTATAGAGGCCGGTGGCCATGGAGCTTAGGACAAGGTTTGTCGATCTCGAAAGGTAGCATTGAGGGCAAATGCACTTAATCTAATCGATACATCAATTCAAATTCGATGATTCGGTCCAGAATCAAGTAATACATCTGGGCTTACGGGTTGGCTCAATGTTGGTAGTTTGTGAAAGGAAGGGTCATGGAGGAGGCCGCGAATGCCACCTCAAGGATCGCTATGTCCTCCCAAGGAAGAAGCGGAGGGTGTTGAATGCCGGGTGTTTTTTTATATTCACTAAGTTTTATGACACTCCACCAACGATTTTGTAAAAAGAAATGAAGGTGAGCGTAGATTTTAGTTTTCACATTTTTCCCATCATAGCCGCATGATTTTGGGCCATTTGTCCATAATTTGATCTCGTTCTTTTTCAAATTTGTACCCGTACGCCCGGGAAATTAGTTTCGGTGATGATTTTGTGAAGAACTGTAACAAATCGAGATCAGAGCTCGAACAATGACATGCTTTTTATTAGTTTTGGGTCTCGACATGGTTATGAAAACGAGATGGTTATTCGATATAAGATTTAAAATTATGGAATTAATGGCAATGCCTGGTATGGCTTGTGCTATTTTTTTCATGTTCGGGGTCAGAAGCAGAATATATGCTCAAAATTTCTCACACCGTGATATCAGAATTTGGTTGTTCTTATGTTTTCTTCCTTTCTTTCGATTGCATTTCCCGGTGGTTATCAAGTTAATGAGTCAAATTCTACTGGAGGGCATAAGCCGATTCCTTAAATTAGTTTCCGTGAATGCTTCATCGAATATTATGTTGACAAAATTGTTTTGTTAATGGTTTTAGAGGCGCAGACTACCTATTATTTCGGGTGTAACTTCATCTTTGTTTTCCGCGATCATAGCAACGATCGCTTTTCTTTGTAAGGAAATAAGAAACGTGCAAAGAGTGATGAGAGGTACCCATTTGAAAATTTTATGATTTTATATGATCATCTTTGAAGTGTCAGGAGGATATTTAAGTTATGTTTCTCCCATTTTCGTAGAGAAAGGGCCTAGGTGATCTGCTGGCTAACGTGAACAAGTCCAAACTCAATTTCTCATATGAAATCCTTGAGAGGGCTACAAACTACTTCCACTACCAATAAGCTTCAAGGGGTGAGGATCTGGTTCAAGATAGTTAAGTGTAATAATCGGTTTCCATTTATTCTCTTGTGGAGATTTAGGTTTTACTCTATAATTAACCTGGTCAAAGTATGGATATTGTTGAGCAGGATTGTGCTGTGATGGAAAACAAAGGCCATAAAGAGGCTTTTCTTCAATTCAAGACAATGGGTTTGATCATTTCTTTAATGAAGTCAATTTGATCAGTGGCATTGACTACATAAATCTTGTAAAGTCAAGTTAGATGCAAGATTACAGTCCCAGTGTGTGCCTCTTGTTTATGAATATGTGCCAAATCAAAGCCCTCTCACGATCATCTCTAAGTATCCTCTCCTCTTTGACATTCTCTTAAGTAAGTACATAATAATTCTCCTCTTGTCAATCCTTAATTATCCGTTAGTTGCTTTTGACCAGCTTAAAAGGAATGCTCCACCTTCAGCAGTGGGAAATGAGGTACAAATTATATCAAGTGTCAAGGCTCGCCTATCCGCATGAGGAACTCATGCCCGTGATCATACATGCAGACATAAATTCTACAATGTTCGCTTGAAGACGACTTTACAAACAAGATTGTCGATTTCTCGGCTTGCTAGATTATTTCCAGAAGACAAGACTCACATCAAGACCGCCTATTGTCGGCACTCCGTATGTTCAACACCTCAATCCTATCATTTTCTTGTTTTCCTTTTTGCTAAAAACTAAAAATGGAAAGCCTACTTTCACAAGTTTCATACACTAGGAAGATCTTTATTGGTTCTCAATTGGGCACACCTCCACAGGGGACGCCAAGATAGGTCCTCAGTCTTCAAATGTGGCGTGATCATCATATTTCATTCGTAATAAAAGACACTAACCAATTTTTTTTGTTGAAGTATTTATGATTCCTGACATATCATAACCGTTTTAGCTCCTTTGTCTTGAGGGAGACAATGACAAATCTTGCTTATCCATTAGCAACCAACATCAAGTAGACTTTATTACATTGCATTGCTTCACATGCCGCTAGCTTGGGTCAAGGGGTAGATGTATCTATGTGATATTTATCTATTTTAGCCAACATTGGATCGTAAATTTATCTTCCATCCCCCTGGCCAATTGATGTTGAATTTATCATCCGATTCATCTCTATTTACATACATATGTACAAATTTTATATGTGCAGAGGGCTACATGGTCTGTATCACTTGGTCTGGGAAATTGACTGAGAAAGTGGATGTCTACAGTTTTGGAGTCCTTGTTATTGAAGTTATTTGTGGAAAGAAGAACAATAGCTTCACTCATGATTCAGTCTCTATCCTGCAAATGGTACCACATTCTCATGCAAATTAAAATATTATCCTCTAATTCCACTTTTTCACTAGTTTAAATCATTTTCGTGTTTAGAATCTTTATGAACTGGCTTCACATCTGGACCGCCAGAACAGACTTGTAACGCCCGGCGCCGACTGGATACATCCGTGTCTGTAACCCAACGCAGGCTGATTTCTCCGATACCTCTCCTATATTTGACACTTTCAAACATATTTGTTTTATCAGGTCTTTGTATCGGGTCAGGATTTATTTTATTTTATTTTATTTGCTTGTTTTCAGGAGGCTTGTGCCTGTGATGTGGGCGATTGGTTATATTTTTTTATCAAATGGTATTTCAGACAATAAGCCCCTCCTATATTTTAGGGGAGGTGCCGTCTGCTGCTTTTTCGGGTGCCCTTGGCTTCATGTATTATTCTTGGTTTTTGTCGGGCTTTGCCCTTTGGTAATAAATTTCACTATCCAAAAAAAAAAAAATAATTGTATTATGTTATGTTGTTGTTATGTTAATATATTGCCAAATAGTTTCGTTGTTACACTGAATTTGCTTATGCATCTTTGTTGATATATTATTTCTTTATTTAGATAATTGATTAAACCAATAATGTTTTATTCAATGTGATTTCGTGTATCTTATTTCTTCACTGTTAAATTTCTACTTGTTTTAATTCTATTTCATAATTTTTCACAAAGTCAGCTTCACAGTTGGAATTCGCAGAATCAAGAAAGGGAACAAATGTTGAAGGAGGTGGCTTTGGCCAATTTTTAGCATCAATTGCTAAATCAACTAAGGTAAAACAAATCCCATAGAAAATTATTTCTTAATTGGATGCATTTGTTATCATATTAATACAAAAAACAAAGTATATGGACTGAAATGAGGATTGATTACAATACAAATCAGAGAAGCTCTGGATTGGCTTGAGCTTCCAGCGGCTTCCTGAGCTCGCTCATATGGAAAACCCAGCCCAATGAGCCTGGGCCAAGTTTTTTTTTTAAATCGCTTCGCTTGAGCCTGATTTTAAGCTCGTTCAAAAGCTCGGCTTGGGCTCGAGCTCGCTCATAAATTAACAAGCCTAGCTCGAAATGTTCAAAGCTCGGCTCATTACCAGCCCTAATTTATGGATAATGCCACTGGTTGTTAAGTTCTTTACAGCTTGATGACCTGTATAATTTTAACTGAGCAGAAAATGGTAAACGGAACTGCAAAAATTTCGGGACATGTTTGAACTTTATAAACTAAGGAACGTTGAAACAACGACTACAATCAGAATGAATTGGTCAATATGTGTGTCAAGAAAGGAACGGCTGACTTGATTCTATCGTGGTTGTTCATCGGGCTTACATTTTGAAAGTTCTATACACCCTTTCTTTGATTTTGAGATTCCTCAAGTTAATTAAATAAGAAATTCTTTACTTCCAATACGATCTGCTAACCCTAGTCAAATTGAGGAGGCTCTATCAGCTCATGATCAGTCTACGGCAAGACTCATAGCATGGGATGAATGGGAAACAACTTACGCCTAATGAGCACTTACTCCCACCTCGATCAACTGGGTCATATGGTGAGTAGTTAACTCATTTGACTTTACAAAAATAAAATCGCCTTGCATTTTTTCATCAACCTCGTTTAAAAATAGAAAAAGAATAAACCAAACGATATGACGTGGAGCGCGTGGAAGTCGACAAAGGATCAGCCTATACCCGCGGAAATCAAGTAATGATATTTTGAGGTCGTGCTGTTGTTGGAGAGTGAGGCACTCCTTCCCTAAAAGGTTGTTTTGGAATCGCTGTCTTCCCAAAGTAGGTTTTTGTTTGGGAAGCTTGGTGGGGTAGTCTTGACCATGGATCACCAAGAGTCAGCTTCATTGGGTGCCCCTTTGATTGTCGAGACTGATTATTAGCCGGAATAATATTCCTCGTTAGAAAAGGAAAGAGTACAAGAGGGTCAAGCCCCTTTAGTTTGTTCTGGGGCAATTTGGAAGCAGAGGAATAGAGTAGTGTTTCAGAATGAAGAGTTTTCTCAAAAGGTTCAAAAGTGCTTTGTTTTTTCTTATTGTTCTCAAGGGTGGCTTTAAATTCGAGTCTTTGTAGTAAAACCAATTGGCCTTATTGGCTAGACTCCAGAAATTTCGAGGTTGGTGGGTCTTCTCCCCGCTTTTTTTTTTAGCTAGGTCGGGTATAGGTGTACTCCCGTATACTTCTCGGGACTCCGGGGTTGTTCAACCCTCAATGATATTTTTGTTTTGTGTATCAAAAAATCTCGTGCATTTTTCTCAATGAAAAGACTTGTCATGCAAATCAAACGAATATGTGATACGGAGTTGGGAATTGTTTCACAATGTTGTAAGCCTGCCAATCTTACAAGACTTAGTAAGCAATATTTTGAAAATGTTGCACTAAAGATAAATGTGAAGGTTTGTTATACTGCCATTTGAGTTTAGATCTTTTTTTTTTTTCATTATTTTTCTTTAAAATTTAAAATCAATCGAAATAATATTTCCGTTAGGTCGAGGCCTAACAATGTACTTTCCGATGCAATTCAAAAGAAGAATACCTCTCGTGAGTGATTTGATCGACAATAATCTTTGTGCCGGTGTTACCCAATCGCCAACCGTGTGGGAAGATTCTCGCCCATCAATTGTCGCAGATGTTCCCGGGTGAAATGATATTTTTCCTTCTTTGACTACTTATATGTGGTGTAGCCAGCCGTTTGATGGAATCATGCGGTGTATGGCTTTCGTAGATTGGCCCGAACACCGGCAATAGGCCAAGTTTCGCCAAAGACCACCGTGAAGAAATCATACGCAGATCCAGATAGAACAACCTGTGATCCTCAGAGAGGTGTAATTCATAGAGTGCATGATTAGGTAAGGCGCCAACATGTCTCCCTTTTCCCGGTTTTGTACCGGAAATACCGGCGCTTGATAAAAAAAGATAAAATTGCTTGTCAGAGAAAGATTTGTACCGTATCGATGCTAATGCTGGAAACTCAAATGGCGGCATTTGGGTTTAATTTGCCGCTAATGGCAACGACGACATTTAACCATTTGTCGCCGACGACAACGACATTTGAAAAAAATTTCATTTGCCGCTATCCACAACGGCGGCAAATGCTGTGGCTTCTTCCTATTTTCTCGCTCTATCCCTCCTTTGCCCTTGTCGGTAGCCGCCTCCGCCTTCGAATCCTCTACGTGCCTCTCCGCCATTTGAATCACGTTGTTTTCCTATTTTTTGCTTCATCCCTTCCCTCCTGTCGGCCGCTCCCGCCGCCCGACCACCCTCGCTTTCAGCCATTTTAATAAGGTATATTCTGATCCTGGCTTATTTAGTCTCGCTATTTGATTCCTTCGCTATCGGGATTCAATCATGATTTTTGGTTTTTTTTTTATCAGGTCCGATTGTTTTGATCAGGTCCGTTGGTTATGTCTTTTACATTTGTTTATGTGGAATTTATGGTCTCATGTTTTTTTCTTTGATTTATTTCTGAATGTGATTTGTCTCGTGATTGTTTCCAGGTTTTGTGTTTTTTGCTCGATTCGGTGGTCGAAATTTTTTGCAAAGTGGGGAGGTTATTAACTACATCAAAATAAGGGATGGAAGAGATAAAGAAAAGAGCCGAAGAGAGAGATAAGCTGTAATCGGTAGAGATTAAAACAAGAGAATGCTCTCTATGATGCACTTGAAAAAAGGGATAAGAAACTGCAGTTGCAATTGCAGCAAAGAAATCTCCCTGAACAAGCTGAGAGCTCGAGAAAAAGCCAAAGAAGTGGTGATGTGAAAGAATTGTTAAATGTTATGAGGGAAGAATTAGAAAAAAGAGACACTGAATTGAAAAAGGATTTAGAAGACAACAACACGATCTCCCCCACTACAGATCCGATCCGCTCCTCGAACTACTCGGTCATTGCCCGCATTCTGTCATTGAATGACTCAATCCGTTCTTCAATACATGAATTAATCAAGTGGGCACGCAAACCCTTTATATAGGATGCTCAAGGGCAATCCTCATACAATTATGACTAAGAGTCCTACTCTAACTCTAGTCTTCACCCAAAGAAGCCAACGCAATCCTTCCCGCCTAGAGCCCCGATTGAATGAAACCCATACACAACCACGCAAATCCCACAAGGAGTAGGAGCGTCCCTCCCCGCTTTAGGAGTCTTTCCCGCGTAGGAGTCCTTCCCGCATGGGAGTCTTTTCCCGCCGGAGTCCCAAATTCGCCCGGGAGTCTCTTCCCGCCTAGGAGTAGAGTCCCTCCCCGCCTACCGTGAGGCCCTGCGGCCATGCCCTGTGCCCCCTAAGCCGGGAGGCCGTGGCCCACCGTGGCGCGTCCCAAATAGATTACTTGCTTGTCTTCTCTCATGTGCGTGCTTGACTCATGCTTTGTGCCTCCGAGCACTTGTTTCCCATATTTGTCTTGCTTGTTTTCCCTCAGGCGAGCCATGGGGCCAAGGCAACGCCCTCATGCCGCACGGGAGTCGTGTTATCTAGTCGAGGGGCTAACACCTAGCCACAGTGCCTCGGCCTAGTGCCATGAGATGCATAGGCACATTGCCTCCGCCTAGTGGATGCCTAGCCATGGTTCCCCGACCTGTTCCATGCCTAGCCACCTGTCTCTCTGCCTAGTGCCATGATTGATGCCTGTGGGCCTTCGCCCAGTGCATGCCTAAACAAGGTGCCTTTTGCCAAGCGTAATGCCCTTGAGACACCTAAGTGGACTTACTTAGTGCATGCCTAGACACGGGTGCCCTCCGCATAAGGCCATGATTACGCCTAAGTATTATGCCCTACTAGTGCATGCTCATAGGTACGTTGTCTCTACTTCTAGTGCCATGCTCAGCCATGGTGCCCTCGGCCTAGTTTTATGACACGCCTGCACAAGGTTCTCGGGCTCAGTGCTTTCCTGTGACACTCAGGCTCCAACCAGTGCTGCCATGCTCCAGCGTCACACCCTTGAATTATCACAATGAATTTTTATGTTTCGATGCTGTGTTAACTCTTTTAGCCAACCCTTCCTCACGTTGTCTCAAAGCAACGTATTAGGACACTCTAGTTTCTTTAAGGTGAAATAATCCCAACTTATATTGCCTAAAATGTCAAGTGCAAAGGCACTTCCTCAACATACAAGATATTACAAAACATAGAAAATTGTGCACACTCTAACCCCATCCGTTAGAGACTACATCCTTTGCTATAGACTTTGTGTCTGCCAACCTTAGTGACTCTTCCCAACAGTGCCACTCCTCCACCGTTTGAATTCGAATCGCTCCTATATTCAAAATCCGGCTCCACTTGCTTGATGTTTCCACTCAAACTGCCTCCCTTTTCAATTTCAAACCCACACTTACTCGCAGGCGGCATGTCCACCACACAGCTACCATGCACCCGCTTGCTATCTCACCTGCACTACCATGCACCTCCATGGTTTGCCTTGTTTTACAGTGCCTCAGGTTCAAGGTATACCCCACGAGGGCCCCCTCGTATCCCACCAACACGCTTAGGCATCCGAAGGGGGTAACAAATTCCTTCCCTCCCAATAAGTCTAAGCCCACTGGCCGACTTAGCCTCAGATAGTATCAGACCGCCCCTTTCAACCACAATGTTACATCCGCTCCCATGTAGCCTCTAATTTAAACCGCTTCCACTCGTAACAAGGTAATCTATCCGCCGATTCTTTCTACTCGCCCCATGGTTATGTGATTCGGGTTCCTTTTCCACCCCTTTATCAAACAAATTTCATGAATTAAGGAGGTGCACGCTTTACTGGACCTTCCACCTCGTGATCTTCAATATGTGGCCTAAAAACTCAACATGGAACGTCGGATGCAACTTCAGCCTTTCGTGCAACTTCAAAGATGTATACGACTTCTCCCACTTTCGATCACCCCGAAAGGCCCTCATACTGGGGGATCAACCTCCGCGATTCCCATCGCTTCACTTTCAAAACTGAGGAGTCAATTTTAACAACACCTTATCCCCTAACCCGAAATTCCGAAGACATGCCTATGTTGATTAGCATACTTCTTCATTCTTCTAAATCATTCTTCTCAAGGCTTTCTTCCTGTGTTTCATCGAACATCTCCGCCGGAAATGGCTAACTGGTGGTGTCTGGATCTGGTCTCCCCCAACCACGCTTTGCCACATCTAATGGGGTTCCCTGCCGCCAACCTATAGCCAACTCCAAAGAGGTCCATCCCCGTTGTCGAAGCTTCTATGGTGGATTGTAACACAATTGAGCAAAGGTCAGCAATCCACCCAGCTTTTCCGTAGCCATTACATAATGCCCAAGTATTCTTCCAATGTTGCATCATCCTTCTGGCCCGCCCATCTGCTTGAGGATGGTTTGTCAGGGAAACTCAACCCGAACCCAAGAGCTAGAAGAGTTCCACCCAAAAGCGTCCTGTGAATTTGGTATCCCGGTCACTGACTATGTCCTTAGTCAAGCCAAAATGTTTCACCACATGACTGAAAAAACAAGATTACGCTCTTCTCTGACATGGCTCAAGCGCAGTGAAAGACCAATACTTGAAACCGATCAACCACGATAAAGATGGATTTGCACCACTGCGCCCTTAGAATCCCCCAGATGAGTCCACGGAGACACTTTGCCATGGCTTTTCCGTACGGGAGGCTGCAAATAACCCCGCCATCTTTTTTCTTTCCGGGCCTGTCCAACCGGCATACCAAACAAGACTTCGCGTAATGCCCTCACCCATTTTTGGCCAATAATAGGACCTGGACAACAATGCCATGGTCCGCTCCTCCCCGGGATGGCCTGCCCACTTAGCATCATGGGTTTTTTTCAACAGCTCTCTCCGTAGTCCACCCATCGGAACATAGAGCTTGCCTCCTTTGAACACAAGGAGCCCTGGCTTCCACTAGGATTCTCTCGGGGTTTCCATTCTCGACTTGCTGTCTCAGCTTCATAGCCAAAGATCAAGTCCCGCAAACTCTCTCATCCGCTCATCAAATCCGAGATGACTTCCGACAAAGTCGCGATGTAGCCACCACCTCTTTCCGACCGAAAGTGCATTCGCATCAGTGGTCAGGTCGCCTCGACGATGCCCACTAAAATTGGGCCCGCCAGAACTCTGCCGCCGGGCCCGTCTCTCACCCAACTCTCGTGTCTTGAAGAAGCCACAGCATTGTCTCCGTTACCACTATAAAAATCCCACCAAGGAGGTAGTGCCTCCATTGTTGCAGACAGTGCACTACTGCTGTCATTCCTTTCTCATGCGTTGAGTAACGCTGTTCTGCCCCATTCAGTTTCCGACTCTCAAATGCCATGGGGTGTCCTTCCTGCACCAAGACTCCACTAAGGGCCTCATTCGCATCACCTCGAACTTCAAAGGAAGGTCCAAATTAGACAATCGCAAACTGGTTCTCGAGATGGCTTGCCTGAGGCTTTCAAAGCCATCCGACACTCTATGTCTCGCCCCATGCTCCTGGGCCTCTTAGCAAATATGTCAACGGGAGAGAGACAATCTTTGAGTAGCGCCCTTATGAATCTCATATGTGAGTTTGCTAATCCCATGAACGACCGCAACTCTCACACTTCGTGTGGGCCACAATCATCACGCCAGACCTTCTTTCATCCATCCGACCGCTCTACTAATTTTATGACCCAGAATGTGATCCGCTTCCCTTGCAAACTCGCACTTCTCCGTTTACAAGGCCAGGTTCCTAAGCCGCCAAACACCACCTTTTCAAGTGGGCACCTGCCTTTTTAGAGTCCTGGTCAGACACTACAAATGTCATCTAAATAGACAACTACAAAAGCATCGAGATAGTCAAACAGTATATCATTCATTAAATTACAGAATGTTGTCGGGGCATTTGTGAGCCCAAACGACATTACAAGGAATTCATATGAACCATAACGAGTTACACATGTGGTTTTTGCCTCATCACCTTTTGCGATCCGGACTTGCCAATAGCTCGATCTCAGGTCTAGTTTTGTGAAGTACCGACCCTTGCCAATCCACAAACACCGGGTCGCCAAAGGAATCTGGTAATTTACTTTTGATGGTTAATTGTTGAGAGTCTGTAACCAGCCAATAATATGCAAGAATGATCCGTCATGTTTTCCGAATGTACTGTGTGCACCAAATGGAGCCCTCGAGGGTCGGATCATGCCACGTCCAAAGAACTCTTTCAACTCCGTTTCTCGGCCCACACTCGCAGGCCATTCTAAGAAGGGGACTTGGGTAGAGGTCGGCCCATGGCAAAGAATCATTCAGATCATCGGGTCTCTGGGAGGCAACTCTTAGGCAACTCGGAGGGGCATGATGTCTCTCGAATTCCTTTAGTATCCCAACCCACGTAGTCAGAACTTCAAAGATCACGTCCTTCATGATTTCCACCAGTCGCAAGGTATGTCTCTCGCCCCTCCTTAAGCCCTTTCTTCATTTGAAGGGCCGACACTATCTCTCGGCTCTCTTCCAAGCTTCTCGCCTTCCTTTCACTCGCAGTACAGCAGGTCGTTTCTCCTCTAAGATCATAAGTCCACTGTATGAGAAATCAAAGTGCCTTTTAGACTGAGGGAAGAAATCAATCCCAAGGATTATATTGAAATCATCCAATGGAACACATAGTAAATTAATTTTACCCTTCCATTCACCAACTCAGTGCTAGACTTCCTGCAATGCCTGTATCCTTTCAGGCCTTACCGTTCAATGCTTTGATCCGACCATCATCATCTACCGCTCGCACGAGTCTCGAGGCTTCACCGTTGCAACAAAACGTGCTGGCACCACCGCCTACCATCGCTTTTACCCTTGACCACAGCAAACACCCGAACATGCATCAAAGTTTTTCACGCTGTTCTCACCATCGATTGCATTAAGTAATTGCAAAGGATTCACTGAGGGTGACCAATCGCGTCGGGCTCATTATCCGCAGCGACCAAGCGCACCGCTTCCTTCGGGGCGCCTTTTTGCCCTGCAGGGCCATTGCAAATGAAGCATCCCACTAAGTTTGGTTGTCTGCCGTGACAAAATTTTGCGGGTTGTCTCCACTGTGCTCTCGCTTTCGCAGCCCCTGTTCCTTCCCCAACCTTCTTCTTACTGAATGAAGGGTTTGCCCTCCGACTTGCCCCCGCTCCATCTCGCTTGACTTGCTCGTGGTGTTGATGCATTGCCCATCTCAGGAATCCACTCAAGCAAATTCACAGAATGATTTCCACAACCGGCAGTCACGAACTCCCCGTTTTCCCATTTCGTCCAGGCCCACTTGTAATCTCGAAATAAATTGAACAATTTGTCCCTTGATCGATATGTTCCTAATGATTCAAACATGATGGAACTAAATTCCTTCACATATTCCCTCACCGAACCCGTGTGCTTCAACCGCTTCAAGGATTCTCTTGTAAGCCAGGCTAAATTCGTGGGTAGGAATTGTTCCTTTAGTTCCCTCTTCAGAGTCTCCCAGGTATCAATCTGGGGCCTTCCAGACTCTGCATCATCTCCCATCCAAGTGCGCCACCATAATTTTGATCACCAGACAGGCTACGTCGTTGCGAATACTATTTCACTATCGTGCACATGAGCGAGCCTCTCATGAACCGCCTCCATGTCCCAGCAGGAAATTTTCCAATTCCTTAGCATTTCACGCACCCCCAAACCCCTTGGGTTCTGTTACACGTACCTTCTGTGGGGGACCCGACACCGTAGAGGGACTTTGGGCCACAAACCTTTTTCAAGATTGAGATTTCGCCCCATGGACGACCGCATCTCGTACTCCTGCAACCATCAATGCCTCGCAGCATCGGGCTTTGAGAGCATCGATCCGTTCCTCATATTTATCATCGTGCCTCCATCGATTGTGTTTCGCACTTCAAACTCGTTTATCGAAGTCTCGCAAATGCAATACGCCTCTTCATCCTCGTGCCAATCTCTCCCAACAAGGTTCCAACTGTGCCATCCGCTCCTTCCGCTGTTCCCCACCATCTTTTGATGCTCGATACCAATTTTGTCACACCCCGACTATCAAGCAATGAATTTTTATGCTTCTGGATATGCGGTGCTAACTCTTTTAGCTAACCCTTCCTCACAGTGTCTGTCAAAAGCAACGTATTAGACACTTAGTTTTTATAGGAAATAATCCCAACTTGTATTGCCACAAAAATGTCAAGTGTAGTGCACTTCTCAACATACAAGATATTACAAAACACAGAAAATTAGGCACACTCTCTAACCCCATCCAAGTTAGAGACTACATCCTTTTATAGACTTTGGTGTCTATCACAACCTTGGTGACTTTTCCCCAACGCTTTTCAATTTCCCTCCACCGTTTGAATTCGACCGCTCCCATATTCAAAACTGCCGCATCCTGTTGATGTTTGAATTTGAAATCCGGCTCTCCCTTTTCACTCAAACCCACACTTGCTTGCCATAAGCATGTCCACCATATGCTAACATGCACCCGTCGGGCCGGTCCACCGCATCTTTACCATGCACCACCATGGTTTGCCTTGTTTTATTAGGTGCCCTCATAGGTCTAAGGTATACCTATGAGGCCCTTGCATCCCACCAACACGCTTAGGCATCCGAGGGGGTAACACCTAGCCACAGTGCCTCGACCTAGTTCCGTGACATGTCTAGACAAGGTGCCTTAGCCTTGGGCATGCCTAGACACGGTGACTCGGCTCATTACATGCTAAATTCCTCTGCCTATGCCATGTCATGCCTAGCAAGGTGCCCCTACTTAGTGCATGCCTAAACACCTGCCTCGACTTGAAAGCCAAGACATGCTCTCAGGCCCTACGCCGGCCTAGCGCATGCTTTAGATACCGACGCCTCAAAATTTAGTGTCATTTCTGACATCGGCTCGTCTAGTGCTCGCTTTAGACACCTGCCTCTGGCCTAGTGCTATGCTCAGCAATCCATGGTTCTGCCTAGTGCCATGACATGCTTAGACAAGGTGCTCCACTAGCATGCCTAGATACGGTGACTCGGCCTAGTCCATACCTAGACACGGTGCCTTGGCCTAGTGCCATGTCATTCATAGGCAAGGTTCCTCTACCTAGTGTGTGCCTAAACCTGGTGCCTCGGCTTAGTGCCATGACATGCATAGGCACTGCCTCGACATTGTGCACTCCTAGCCATGGTTCCTCAAATTTCACTGCCATGCCCACCCACGGTGCCTCTGTAGTGCCATGACATGTCTAGGGGGCCTTGGGCTTAGTGCATGCTGGGGATGACGCGGCCCCAAGATGCCATGACACGCCTAACCATGCGGCCCCTACCAGTGCATGCCAAGGCACCTGACTCGGCCTAGTGCCTCTGACATGCCTAGACAGGTGCCCGGCCTAGCGCCATGAAATGACAAAGTGGCCTGCCTCACCTAGCATGCCTAGCCATGGTTCCTCGGCCTAGGTCCATGCCTAGCCACGGTGCCTCAGTCTAGTGCCATGACTTGCCTAGGTGCCTTGGCCTAGTGCATGCCTAGAAAAGGTGCCTTGGCCTTGTGCATGCGTAGGCACTACGACTGCCCAGTGCACGCCCAGACACCTGCCCCTGGGCTAGCATGTCATGACACGCCCAGGCTAAGGTGCCCTACTAGTGCATGCTTAGACAAGGTGGGCCTAGTGCCATGACATGCACAGCACCCAAGGCTCGACTCCAGCGTATGCTCTCAAGCAAATTGTCGCTGCCTAGCGCCCGCCTAGCCATGGTGCCCCGGTCAGCTAGCGATGATGCTCATAAGGTTCCCCGGTCTAGTGCTCCTAGACATGACATGCTTCGACCTAGTGCTTGCCTAGACACGGTACCTCGGCCTAGTGCCATGCCTAGCCACAGTGCCTCGACGTAGTGCCATGACATTATTAGACAAGGTGCCTTGGCCTAGTGCATGCCTAGACACGGTGACTCGGCCTAGTGCATGCCTAGGCAAGGTGCCTTGGCCTAGTGCCATGTCATGCCCAGGCAAGGTTCCTCGGCCTAGTGCAGCGCCCAGTACCAGGTCTCACCTTAGTGCCATTATTACGCCCAGCATGGCCCTTCTACCAGTGCGCATGCCTAGGACACCTGCACTCGTCCCAGTGCCATGACATGCCTGGCACGGCGCCGGTCTGAGTGCAAACCAGCCACGATGACTTACTCTAGTGCTTGACTAGGACACGTGCCCTACTAGTGCCCCATTTCAGACACCTGGCCCCGTCTATCGTCGTGATACGCCTTGAACGGCGCCTCGACCTAGTGCATGCCTTGGCACGACGCCCCATTTTTAGTGTAGTGATGCCTAGCCACCTGCTCGACCTAGTGCCATGCCTAGCCACTGGGTTCTCGCCTAGCTGGGCATGAAAATGCTTAGGACACGCGGGCTCCACCTAGTGGATGCCTAGCCATGGTTCCTCGGCCTACTGCCATGCCTAGCTGTTAGCCCCTCGACTTGATAACACGAGTCCCGTGCGGCATATGGGTGCTGCCTTGGCCCCATGACCCGCCTAAGGGAAAAAGAGCAAGGTAAAGATGGGAAACAAGTGCTCGGAGGCACAAAGCGTGAGCCAAGCACGCACATGAGGGAAGACAAACAAGTAACTGGTTGACCTACGGGATGTCACGACACCCGGCTTAGAGGGGGCCTAGCGTGGCACTCGAGGCAAACAGACCGCCATGGGGAATGTGCCTACAATATATAGGCAGAGAGCCTTGGGCGGCAAACTTCCTGATCCGAGTGCAACAAGGATTCCTACAGCCTAACGAGTCCTAAGCAAGAAGGACTCTTAAGAGGGAAGGGACTCCTTGTGCTGGAAGGACTCATACCCCATGGAAAGACCTCAAAGTGGAAGGGAATCTCAGGCGGGAAAGACTCTGTGCGGGAGGACTCCTAATCCCCTTGTGGATTTTGCGTGACTCGGTGGTACAAGAGTTTCATCTGCTAGACCCTGTGAAAGAAGGATTGCGTTGGTTTCATCGGATTGAAGACTAGAGTTAGAGTATGACTCTTGTCATAATTGTATCATGATTGCCCTGAGCATCCTATATAAAGGGTCTCGTCGCCCACTGTTAATCTCATGTATTGAGCTGATCCACGTAAAAAACATAGAGCATCCCGAGATGTGAGATACTTTGCAAGATTGTCTTGTATTTTAGTAGCTAATAAAATACGAGTTGGGGAGAGTGCCCCATAAGCCTTGTGTTTGAGAGAATTGTGAGGCATTGAAAAGACTGGCCTAACGGGTTCCTAGGCGCCGCACACGAGCCAAAAATAGGGCGTGTGACACTAGCCATGGTGCCTCGGTCTAGTGCCATGACATGCCTAGGTGCCTTGGTCTAGTGCATGCCCAGATAAGGTGCCTTTGCCTAGTGCATGCCTAGAGACAAAGGACTGCCCCATCGCATGCCTAAAGACATGGTGCCCCAAGATAGAACCAAGAGATACATGCCTAAGTACGGTGCCTCGCCTTAGTGCATGCCTAGTGTCACACGCCTTATTTTTTTGCCTGTAAAGTGCACCTAGGAACCCGATAGGCCGCCTCTTCTCAATGCCTCTCACAATTCTTCTTTGAACACAAGGCGACGAGACACTTTCCCAACTCGTATTTATTAGATACTAAATACAAGACTTTCTTGCAAGGCTCCCACATCCTGGGATGCTCTATGCTTTCCGCGAATCCAACTCCACACACGACTAACTCAAAGCGCACGCAAGCCTTTATATAGGTTGCCCAAAGGCGCCCTAGTACAAATATGATCAAGAGTCCCACTCTAACTCTAGTCTCAATCCGCAAGCCAACGCAATCCTTCGCGCTCTAGGAGTCCCGACTGAATGAAACTCCTATGCACAGCCACGCAAGTCCCACAAGGAGTAGGAGTCCTCCCCGCCTAGGAGTCTTTCCCGCCTAGGAGTCCTTCCCGCCTGGGAGTCCTTCCCGCTTAAGAGTAGGAGTCCTTCCCACCTGGGAGTCTTTCCCGCCTAGGAGTCCTTCCCGCCAGACTCCAGTCGCAGGGAACTCTTGTTGCACTCCTGATTAGAAGCTCGCGCCTAAGGCTCTCTACTTATAAATTGCCGACATTCCCTGTTAATCGATTCCGTTTGCCTCAAGTGCCACGCCCCGTGCCCCTTGCCGCGGAGTGCCGCGATGCCACCGCGGGCGCCGTCCCAACCGTATTACTTCAGACTCCCCTCAGCGCGTTGGCTCACGCGACAGATCAGAGCATTCCAGCGGAGGGCCGATAAACTTCTCCCCCACTAGGAGGTATCAACGCCCTCGCGGACTTCTATCGCGCATACCAAGGATCCGGTCTTCAAATCGCTTATAATGTAGCACCCTTTTCCTAGTTTCGTCACCGATTTCCGCGTCCCTTTCAATGAATTCAAGTACTCGGGTCCACTGGTCTTCCGCTTGCCCATCTTCCCGTCCCGCAGATGCTTGCAATCTCACGAACTCGACCTAACCATATAGGTGGGTCTCCCCATGCTTGCACTATATCGGGACTAGGATCACTGTGATAAGGCTTCAAGAAGCTTACATGGAATGTCGAGTGAAGCTTCAACCTCTCTGGTAGCTTCAGTTTGTAGGCCACGTTCCCAATACGCTTCACAACTTCAAAGGGTCCATCATGTTTCGGAATTAAACATCTCTGAAACTGCTTATATCTATCTTCTCTCTCTTTCTTAGGATCCGAGGAGTTAGCTTCAATAACTATCTCCCCTCGTCAAATTCCAGTCTCTCGCCTTTGTCCAGATAATACTTCTTCATGCGTCTAGTTGCCTTCTTTAGGCTGTCTTTGGCTTCATCAAGCAAATCTTGCCGAGACTTTGCAAACTTGTACGCAGCTGGGCTCACATCAAGGTCTGTGTTGTTAAGAACCAGCACGTCCATATGCATGGGTTGAAACCCGATTGCTACCCCTGTAGTGGGTTTGGCACTGGTTGAACTTCGCTGCGCTTTGTAGACAATCGCGCAGGTTTCTGTAGTTCCAACCAATTTTTCTCGAGAGGTCGCCTTTGGGGCTCCGTGCACTCGCACCTTCACAGAAAAACTGGCAAGAACGGCGGCTCAGACCACCGCCGCTTTCAACAACACGATCTCCCCTCTGGGAGACCGATACGCCTCTCGAACTCCTCTCACACGGTCCAGACCGGCCATGGAATGACTCCATTCGCTCCTCAACCCAGCTCTTCTCTCGTAGTCTCCATCGATTCACGTGAAGAGTCAAGCAAGCAGGACTGCAGATCGATCCGAGTCGAAGGGTGGTGTTTGGTCCTAGCTTGTCGTGGTCAATCTCCGCGTCAAGCCTGACACTTGCGTGCCTATCTCGGCCTTTATCCTTGCTACTTGCTCACGCAGCGCATCAACCGTCATCCTTGCATTAGCCATCATCGCTCCGATAATTAACCTCCGTCATTAATCCCTTTTTGGCCTGCAAAGTGCCTAGGAACCCGCTTAAGCCACCTTCCTCAATACCTCACACTTTCCTCGAAGGCTCCTACATCCTGGGATGCTCTATGTTTTCTAACTCCAATCCCAATAATCCCACATCTCTCGATAACCCAATACATGAATTAACCAAGCGGGCATCGCTACACTTTATATAGGGTCGCCTTCAAAGGCGCCCTAGTGGCCAAATATGACTAAGACTTATATTCTAACTCTAGTCTTCAACTCGCAAGCCAACGCAATCCTTCCCCCGCTCTGGGTCCCGACTGAATGAAACTCCTATACACAGCCACACAACTCCCACTAGGACTAGGAGTCTTTCTCGCCTAGGAGTCCTTCCCACCTAGGAGTCCTTCCCGCCAGAGGAGTCCTCCCGCCCGAGTCCCGCCTAGGAGTCCTTCCCGCAGACTCCCAGTCAGAGAACCCTTGTCGCACTGATTTAGCAGGCTCACGCCCAAGGCCCCTCTCGCCTATAAATTGGTCGGACATTCCCACACCGATTCCACTGCCTCATGCCACGCCCCAGCCCTCTACCGTGAGGCCGTGATGCCTAATCGTGCGCCGTCCCAAATCCGTGACACATTTGCTCGGCTTCCCTCATGTGCGTGTTTGCTCACGCCAGGCCTCCCGGACACTTGTTTCCCATCTTGCCTTGCTCGATTTCCCTTAGGCGCCATGGGCCAAGGTAGCCCATGCCGCACCTAGACCTCGTGTTATTTAGTCGAGGGGCTGACACCTAGACACGGTGGGCCTAGTGCCATGACATGCTTAGGTTATCAAATACCGGTCTAGCGTATGCCTAGGCACAAATACCGGCCTAGTGTATGCCTAGGCACGCGTTCTGACCTAGTGCCATGCCCAGCCATGGTGCATCGCCTAGTTTTGGCGTGACATGCCAGAAGGGTCCCCCGCCTGAAGGCTTCATAGACACCTGCTCTCTACTAGTGCTTTCCCAGACACTCCAAGGGGTCTCTGGCCTAGTTCCACTGCCCAGCCACGCTGGGTCCCGACCTAGTTCCATTAACACCCCAGACAAGGTCTTTGGCCTCAGGCATGCCTAGACACCTGACTGGCCCATCGCATGCCCAACCTTGGCCCAGCTGTCATTCCCAGGCAAGGTGGACTCCGCCAAGCATGCCTACATAAAAGCTCTGGCTTAGTGCCGCACACTCAGGCACGACGTCGACCCAGTGCATGCCTAGACACTGCCTATGCATTTCTTAGGCATGGCACCCCACCCATGATACCTGTGCACGTTGCCTCGCCTAGTGCTGAGATGCCATGCCACTCAAGTGCTCTTTGGCTTAGTGCCACGCCAGACAAGGTGTCTCATCCCTAGTGGCTCGTCTAGACACCTGCTTCAACCTAAAGTCATTTGTGACACGTGCCCTCCACCCTAGTGCCATTCTAGCCACCTGCACTCGTCCTAGTGCCAGCTATTGATGCGTAGATAGGGTTCCGGTCTATACATGCCTAGACACGTTGACCTCGGCCTGAGTTCCATGATTATGCCCTGCTAAAGGTGCCCCGCCTCACTTAGTGCATGTCCAGGACACCTGCCTCTGGGCCAAGTTCCATCACCTACCCAGGCACGGCTTCTCGGCCTAGTGCTTGCTTAGACACAAAGGCTTCCTATTCAGTGCTTGCCCAGACACGCGGCTCCCGGCCTATGCATGCCCAGACACCGTGCCCTACTTAGTGCCTCGACATGCCTATGCACCCGAAAGCCTCGTCACCGCCGCCCAGCACATGCCCGGCCTGCGCCATGCCCAAACCCACCTGGGCTCCCCACCCAAAGGCTACGCCTGGGACAAGGCAATCCCTACCAGGCTTGCCCAGACACCTGTTTCTCGACCTTAGTGCTCGTCTGCATCGATGCCTCGCCTATAGCGCCATTCCTAAACACGCGACCCGCTCTAGTTCGATGACATGACTAGAAAAGGTGCCTTTGCCTAGTGCATGCTTAGTGTCACACGCCCTATATTTGGCTCGCGTGCGGTGCCTAGGAACCCGCTAGGCCAGCCTTGTCAATGCCTCACAATTCTCTTGAACACAAGGCATACGGGGCACTCTCCTCAAACTCGTATTTTATTAGCAACTAAAATACAAGACTCTCTGGCAAAGGCTCCCACATCCTGGATGCTCAAGTGCCTTTGTGGATTAACCACAATGAATTAAATCCAAGTGGGTACGTTGCACTTTATATAGGATGCTCTGCTACAATCCTAGTACAAATATGACTAAGAGTCCTACTTAACTCTAGTCTTCAACTCGCAATCCAACGCAATCATTCCCGCACTGCAGCTCGACCGATCTAAACTCCTCCTATACACAGCCACGCAAATCCTACTAGGAGTAGAAGTCCGTCCCGCCTGGGAGTCTTCTCGCCTTGGAATCGTTCCCGCCTGGGAGTCCTTCCTGCCTAAGTGTCCTTCCCTCCTTGGAATCCTCTATATAGAAGTCCTTCCCGCATGGGAGTCCTTCCCGCTTAGGAGTCCTTCCCCGCTAGACTCTTTAGGGCCGAGGAACCTTATGTTGCACCCGCATTGTAGCTTGTCGCCAAGGCTCTTCTTGCCCATTGCGCATATCCCCCACACTCATTCTGTTTGCCTCAAGTGTCACGCCCTAGGCCCCCTCTAAGCCGTGAATGCCATGACAGCGACCGTGCGCTGCCCCAACCAGACATTTGTCACTTTCCTCATATGTGTGCTCGTCTCACGCTCAGCTTCCCAGCACTCTTCCAAGTTTCCCAACTTTTACCTTGCTATTTTTCCTTAAGCGAGCCATTGCCACAAGGCGCCCCTCTCTCTCTCTCTCTTCTCTCTCTCTCTCTCTCTCTCTCTCTCTCTCTCTCCTCCTCTCTCTCTCCTCTCTCCTTCGCCTCCCTCTCAGCGACCGGACCTCAGAGCATCCAGTCGAGGGGCCTGGTCAAACCTCCCCACTAGTGGTATTCAATCATCACGATCTCCCTAACCGCGCATACCAAGGATCCGATCTTTCAACCGGCTATATCAAGCAAAATTCTTTTCTCTAATCTACCATTGATAAAGGCCCTTCCAATGAACTGGGTGATTTCACTTGTTCTTCCAGCTCATCTTCCTATCCCAGATGCTTGAAATCTCTTCGTTGAACTCGATTCTAACCATATGGTTCCGCTTGCTTCAGACTGGTCTTAATTAGGATCAATCGTGATAAGGCTTCAAGAAGCTTACATGGAATGTCTTGTGGAAGCCTCAACCTCCCTAGTAGCTTCAAACCCGTAGGTCACGTCTCACACGCTGCCAACTTCAAAGGGTCTCATACTTCGAATCAAACCTCTCTCGAAACCTGCTTATATATTTATCTCTTCCATCCCAGGAGGCTTCAATAGAACCATCTCCTTGCTCAAATTCCAGCGTCTCGCCTTGTCCCGCAGATACTTCATGCCTACTTGCCTTCTCTAGGTCGCCTCGCCTTACCGGCAAAATCTCAATGGTGACTTTCGCAAACTTGTACGCACTGGCTCACGCTACGTCCAAAGTTGTTATGTAACCAACACGCCCAAGGGCGTACGTGGTCAAGAACCCGATTGCCACCCTTCAAAAGGGCTCACACCGCTGGGCCGAACTTCATCGCAAAAGTTGCAGGACAATCACGCAGTTCCGGTTCCAACCAATTTTTCGAGAGGTCGCCAATGGCTGGTGCAAGTACTCTTCTAGCATCCGATTCACTAGCTCGTCTCGTGACCATTAGTTTGAAGGTGATTTGCAATGAGAACTTGCACTGCACTCCCACATCTCGAACACCAACCCAAACCCGCCCGAACCGTATCTCAATCACGAATATGTCCTCAGCATCCCAAAATGTGCCGAACAACAGATTTGTCAAGAAGATGCGCACGCTTCTTCACCGACACTCATCTCGTGGGTCGATGTGACAACGTACTTGGAAAACCCGTCTACCACTGTTCAAAACTTATCCGCTTCCTACTTTCGAAACCTGACCGATGAAGTCCATCGATACACATAGCCATGGCTTCTCCTAATGGACAAGGGTCAGAATCATCCCGCTCTCTTCTTCCGCTTGGTCTTTTCAACTTGACAAACACATATGTCTTGACATGTTTCTCAGACGCCTTCTTTCTCATGGCTGTACCTTGTTCGCGGCATTCAACTTCCGCCTCAAATGCTACTGATGCCCTTCAGACTAGCACTCCACTCTTAAGGTCCCGTCTGGACATTCGTATGCACTTCAAACGACAACTCAAAGTCAAGCAGTCTTGAAACTGGCTCTGAGGTGATCGCATCTTCAGCTGAAGGCACTGGCACTATGCGTCCCTTTCCCACTCGTCTCTTTTTTTCAAAAGGTTTCAGGAGAGCAATCAAGCACCTTGAATAGCCTTGCATAAATCTTCTCAGAGTAGTTTGCTAAGCCGAGGAACGAAGTCTCTCAGCCACCTAGGACTCGGGCCCGCCACCCTAATTGTCACACCTTCGCAACATCCATGCTTAAGGTTCCGACTTGAAATCGATGACCTAAAATTTGATCCCTACCCAGCAACTCCACACTTCTTTCTTGACATATAACCACCCGGGCCGCCTCCTGTCAAGCACCATCTCATATACTGACGCGATTCTAGAGCCTGGCCAGACTACTATTATATCAGTCTGAAGTATACCACCACGAATGAATCCAGAAGTCGAATAGAATACTCATTCATGAGGTTACAAAATGTAGCTGGAGCATTAGTCAAAACTAAAAATATAACTAAAATCTATGTCAGCACCAGAGCATTTATGTAGTCTTGTTCCGTCCCTTCACCATAC